>JASDQU010504567.1:33197-51106 GCA_032191745.1 Picea mariana | reverse complement strand
TTCATTAATAGAAATCGTGTATTACTGTATCTCTGTGTTTATGGTTGCATCTCTGATATATTTCTGTTATATTACTGGATATACGCGATATCTCTGTGCATTTCTTTATTATATCTCCGCTCTCATTTCGTGCCGAAAATAATCCGGATCAGGGATACACAACCTCTAGGATAAGATCTTCAATTTTGAACTGAATTGGCTCTCTAAGACCGTAATGGTCTAATTTGCGAATTAACATAGGCCCCTTCAGTCCTCTGGCGTGGGCTCTATGGAACCCATGGGCCTTCTTCTTAGTGCTCTGGGTGCTCTTCAATTTGCGGGCACTAGCTCCTATCCACTAGCCCCTTCCTACATATGCCCCTAGGCTATGACCTTGTGCAAGTGAGTGATTGTGAGCACGACCAAGGGTGGTTTTAGGCAAACCCACTTTTCGCCCCACAACTCACTACAAGGCGCCATGTATCCTTTTGTTGATATCGTGGTTTAAATTGCAGCCTGCCCTCAAAATTTTAATGTCCGAGCATTTTTTGGCCCCGCAATAGAGTGTGACCATCGATATTATGATCCTAATGGTGCTTCTAGACTGATGGATAAGATATTTATATTCCAAACAAACGATTCATATCTAATTCTCTTGAATCAGACGGTTGATATTTACTTCGGGTCTTTACCTGGAGTCCAGGTATTTATGCCACCTACCCTTTGGATCAGACGATTGAAGTTACTTTGGGTCTTTAACCCTTATCCATAGATTCATGCAACATGTTATTCAGATATGACAGTTCATATCTACTTCGGACGATCCGACGCTTGAGATTTACTTCAGACGATCGGACGGTCCGAAATTTCTTTGGGACTTCGGAACTTTGGCAAGTTCCCTCTCTTACGTGTGAAAAATGCTAAGGCTCACACACCTGGATTTGATCGGACAACTGTTGGTCCTTTGACTCAGTGATCCAACGACCATTGTCACTCTCCCTCCCAAGCTTATGACTTTCTCTAACTTATAAGATTTTCTAAGTATCCAAAGGCTTCAACCTTTGCTCCTCCTTCGAGACTGTCTATTGGGTTTCTTATGAACTTATGAAAAGTGTTATCCAATCTAAGATTGATACTTAGAGTATTTCAATTTCTCACACACTCCTTGCATTTCTAGGATTTCGTCAAACTCAGATCTGAAGGATTTCTTGAAAATAAATTCTTCTCGCTGTCCTAGCGTTCCTTTTGCTCGATGCACACCTTGTAGAGCTCCTCTTTACAAAGTGTTCTATAACTTTGTCTCTCTCTGAACTCAACACAGAGTTGTTCCTATGAACTCCTTTCACTTATGCTGATGAATATCAAGGCTATCTCCCCTGAGCTTCTCTGTGGTTAATTCACCTCTGTCAATGCACTCCTTGCGGACTATGTGCACTCCTTGCACTTGAAAACTCAAAGAAGAGAAGCAATTGAAACTTATTCAATTCCTCACCAGTTCATACATTCAAAACATGAAAAACATATAAAATCATAACAATGAATGAAAATACATAAGCACAGAGAAAGTTCATATGCAGGAAAAACTTCTTTCTTTCTATTAAGATGAATGTTTGATTACAATATGTGAATATTGGACTGTAACAGAGTCTCATCTCTCTCAAAACAAACTATTCTACTTCCTATTCAATGACAATACTCCTCTAGCAGCCTCATTTGGGCATGACATGCATCTACATATACAGGAAGGTTCCTAGGGTTCCCTCTGACTACATCTCCTATCAAAGTAACATCTGACAACTACTCAAGCTCCGTTACATTCAATACTGAGAGTGAAACTACCGAACCTCTTGCGATCATTCAGTTTCCGAGCATTTCTCTCTTCTTCAATCATCTGTTCAAAACAATTATGCAGAATAAACGCCAGCTTTTAGATTCTGATTAATTTAAAGAGGCACGCTATGGTGCTGAGTTGTCCCTCCACGTGGGCTTTGTTGATGATGATCCTGCATCAATATGTGGAGCAGAAGGATGGAAGTATTTTTACAAGAATAGGGACATTATATTTGGCTATCAGTTGTTACATAATATTATAGTTCAAAAAGGGAAAATACTGCAGCCAAGAAGGAATTGAAGAAGAATAAAAAATAGAAATGGATTTCATCTGGGAAGGATTACCTAATCTGGTAAGAGAAAAGGTTGGTAAATGTTCATCAGCCAAAGAAATTTGGGATAATTTACATGACATATATTCTTCACCCATCGCAGATTCATAAAATTCCAAATAAGATGTAGATATAGATCAAGAAGAATTATGTTCACCATGTCAAACAAATTCAAAAGATGAAGAGTAAATAATCACCAGAGAATTGATTAGTGCTTTAGATGAACTAAGAGAAGAAAACAAGTCACTCAAGAAAGAATTGATGAAACAAAAGGAAAGTGTTCATATTTTTTAAGAAGCCCAACAAGTAATCGGGAACTTAAGAACTCAACTAGAAGAAGCCAGAGAGATCGAAGAAAATCATGAATATCAAAAGTAGTATTTCGAATCCAACATAGAAACACAGAAGGAAGAAGCAAAAATGAGAGAGAAGTTGTTGACAGATCATCTTAAGGAAATAACTAATGATCTAAACTAGCTTGAGGCAGATTTTGGTCAAGAAGAGAAAGGACTTGAAGAAGAAATAATCACATTAAAAATTCATCTTGAAGAAGCAAAAAGAACCGAATAAGTCATGAAGTCTAAGATAATGAAGAAGGAATAAGAGGTTGAGAATCTTGAGGAATAAGTTGTCACATTGAGAAGTAAAATCATCAAGATCAACAAGAATGTTGAAGATACAAAAACATCCACATCATTTATAGAGAATGAAGAGAATCACTCTAGGTTGCTACAAAAGAAGAATGAAGAAAAGATAAAGAGTTATGCAGAAGTACTCAAAGGAAGGAATCATGGTCAACCGTAATCTAAGAAAACTATTGAATATACATCTTCAAGAAGACCATCCATGTTCAAGCCACAAAGAAGCTTCAATCATGATCATGATCAGTCAAGGAAAAAATTCATAAGGACTACACCACAAAGAAGATCATTCACTCCTAGGTATTCAAATTTATTTTATGGTCATTTTCTTTATTGTACTAACTTTGGACATAAGGTTGCAGATTGCAGGGATTATAAAAGAAATGTTCAAACCATAAATTTATATTTCGCCCCACGTAACATTGAATGTTACAAATGTCATAACTATGGACACATAGCTAGTGATTGTAGAAGCATGGTCGATACTTCCATGAAAGAGAACACTGATATCAGATGTAAGAAAGTGTGGATAATAAAACATGAAGAAAAGGTGAACAAAGACCAGGTCCCAGAGATAGCAATATTGGCAATAAAACAAGATGAAGAAAATTCTATAGAGAAAAAGAAAGATCTCAGATATAGAAAGGTTTGGAAAAATAACTGAAAGAAAAAAAGGATAGGTAAATAAGGAACAGGTTCAAGATATTGTACTTTCAGGCGTTGTAGTGAAAGATGAATCCACAGACAGAAAGAAAGATTTTAGAGATCAGAGATATGATGAATCTACCAATGAAGATGATGATGAATCTACCAATCAAGATGATGATGAATACACATTAGAGAAGGAATTGTTCTAATCCATGCGGCTTAGAGACTCCCAAGTAATATGAATATTAGATAGGGGGATTCTATGCGATAGCTTTGAAAGACCAAAGAACCATCCTTCGAGTAGCTTGTAGAGTTTGAGAAGACAGATCTAGAGAATTCAATTAGCATAAGTACAATTTGATGGATTAATCAAGACTCCATGATAGTATAGTGATAAATGGGTCAATATTATGGATAGTTTCCCAAGTAGATTCTTGGACAATATGGACGAGAGAATGGATTCATAGAATGGTTCAAAGAGTTTTTCAGAGACAAAGGAACATTATCATAATGGATGATAATTACATAGGAAAGGGTTCAAACAATGCTAATGGATTCCCAATTGACAGATATTTTTTGGACACATGCAGTGCATACAACGGTTCATATTCAAAATAGAGTAATTCTCAGAAACAACACTGAAAAAACTCCCTACGACCTATGGAAAGGAAGACCAGCAAATGTGAATCATTTCAAAGTATTTGGAAGAAAATGCTACATCAAAAGAAAATATAGAAGAATGGAAAAGTTTGACTCTTGTGTGGACAAAGGAGTACTTGCTGGTTACTCAAGTACAAGGAAACCATACAAGTGTTACAATTTGAGGTTTAACAAAGTTGTGGAAAGTATCAATGTAACAATTGATGAAACAGGTGGACACAAATTAAAGGAAGAAGAAAATGAATCAATGGAACAACTTTACGAAGAAGAACCAGAAGATGAAGAAGTAGAAGGGGAAGATGAAGAGGATTAGACATAATTATAAGAGAAAGTTTAGAAAGTTCCTCCAAAGACACCTAGAAAACAAGTACAGAAGAACCATCCTTCATATTAGATTATCGCAAACAAAGATGCGGGAGTTGAGACAAGAAGAAGAAGTTGTTCACTAGAACAAACACACCTAGCACTCTCATCTACGATTGAACCAAAATGTTTTGAAGAGGCCAGCAAGGATGAATTTTGGAATAAGTACATGGATGAAGAATTGGATCAAATAAAGAAGAATGACAGTTGGGAATTGGTTCCAAGACCAAAGAATAAGAATGTGATTGGCACAAAGTGGGTATTCAGAAATAAATTGAATGAATATGGACAGGTTACAAGGAAAAAAGCTACATTGGTATGTAAAAGATACACATGGGTTGAAGGAATCGACTTTGAAGAGACATTTTCTCCAGTTTCCAGAATTGAAGCAATCTAATTTCTCCTAGATTATGCATGCTCCAAGAATATTAGAGTGCATCAGATGGACGTGAAATCATCTGTTTTGAACAGGGAACTAGAAGAAGAAGTCTACATTGAACAACCAGAAGGATTTCAGTTGTCAGAGAACATAGATTATGTGTGTAAATTGAAGAAGCCCTTGTATGTTCTAAAACAGGCTCCTAGAGCACGGTACTCTAGTCTGGATAAATATCTACAATAGGCAGGGTTCAAAAAAGGAAGTGCAAACAACAACCTCTACATCAAGGTAACTCAATATTAAGCGAGAAATGTGAAAAGGATATGCAAAATGAATTTGAAATGTCATTACTTGGACAACTATCCTTATTTATGGGTCTTTAGATATGTCAAAGCATCCAAGGAATTTTGATTTCTCAAACTAAGTATATTTGAGAAATGCTAAAGAGGTTCAGAATGGAAGATTGCAAACTAGTTGCAAGTTGAGAAAAGATGATGATTCAAAGTCTACAAACCAGAGGAAATACAGGTCCATGATTGGTATATTACTATATGTGACAATATCCATATCAGATGTAATGAAGGCAGTTGGACAAGTGGCACGATTTCAAGAAGCACCAAAGGAATCACATGTATTAGCAGTGAAGAGATTTTTCAGATATCTCAAAGGAACATAAGAGTTTGTATTATGGTATGCAAAAATAAATAATCTATTACTTATTTCCTACACAAACGCAGATTGAGTAGGTTTCATTGATGACTAACGAAGCACCAGTGGAGCAACATTCTACTTGGGTGAGTGTTTAGTATCATGGTTAAGAAAGAAACAATCATCATTATTCTTATCTACAGCCAAGGCATAGTATATTGCAGCAGAAACATGTTGTACACAAGTTATATGGATGAAACAAACTCTGACATATATATAGGTTGAGTATGATGAGCCCATTCCAATCTATTTTGATAATACAAGCGCCATCAGTATCTCAAAGAACCTAGTGATTCACTCCAAGACGAAACACATTCCAATAAAATATCACTTTCTACGGGAATAGGTTGCAAAGAAGAACATCGAAGTTTAATATGTGGGAACAAAAGAACAAATGGCATACATATTTATAAAATCGCTTCCACGGAAAGCCTTTGAGTATCTTCGCCAGAGACTCGAAATAATTTCTACTCCAAAATGAATTATTTTGAATGCTTATCTTATATGTCTTATATTTACACGAGGAAGCACCATAAAGAGGAAAGTTCAAGTCGAGAGATTAGTTTCAGGAAAAGTTCAGTTAGGGGGAGTATCCCCAAGGATAGTTCAGTTAGAGGGAGCATCCCCAGATGGAAAGATACATTTTCCATTGATGCCAAAGGGGGAGAGATTTATTAGATGCAGAGCACAAAGGCATGGTTCTAGGGGGAGCGTTGGTTACATGGGGAGCATGAGTGATATGAATTCAGTATTGCATGACATGACTTCATTATTGCATCAGAGTGTTTCCATCAATTCCAAAGGGGGATATTGTTGATTAATTGGGTTGGTTGTCATTGATGTCAACCCTTGAAGAAATTTTGGTAGCGAATTCTAGTAGAAAAACGGTTTGGGTAATGGACCCAAGTTTGTTTGATGGATAATGGTATGATTTTTGATATATTTGTAAGTAATACTATTCTACATGGATAGTACATGTCATTCCATTTCTGGCAGTATGTGGAATTCCACATAACTCCTCACGGTTAGAGAGTTATGGCCATGTGAAGTTGGAGAATCCTCATGAGTCATCTAGAATCCCCAAAAGGTCAAAGTAGTCCAAGTGTTTGCAAAATAAATTATTTAAATAATAAAGTTAATGGAGAACTCTCTAAAATAAAGAAAGTGGGATGCTACATGAAAGTATAAATAAGAGGCAAGACTCTCTCATTTAATCGCACTTGAACCTATTGAATATAATTGAATATTTATTTTGTGAAAGGTTATTTGGGAAGGTATTATTGATAGAGAAAAGTGTGGAAGGAAGTTTGCAGCAGGAAAAGTGTGGAAGACAAAGTGCGACAGGAAAATTGTGACAGAAAAAGTGCGGTAGAAAACGTGCGACAGGAAAAGTGTGGTAAGAAAATTGCATCAGGAAAAGTGTAGTAGAAAAAGTGTGGTAGGAAAATTGCAGAAGAAAAAGTGCAACAAAAAAATCATGGCAGAAAAAGTGCGGCAAAAAAGGTGCAGCAGAAAAATCACGGCAGAAAAAGTGCGATAGAAAAATCGCGGTAGAAAAATTGCGACAAAAAAAGTGCGGCAGAAAAATCACAACAACAACATGGTTAGGGTCTATTTGTGAGAGATATGGCACATCTTGTTTGAGGTATGTTTTGTAAGCTAGTGTTTATCTCTTGATATGGTATTGGATGTTCAGTATTGCTGCATATATTAGATTTGTTGAGGGATACAATTGGTATTTTGTTGTTGGTATTTGGAATATGGGTATTGGTCTTTTGGTTGTGATGTGTTGCTAAAATTGTTTGTTTAGCTTTAGGCTACATAACAAAGAGGTTTTGGCACATGGTTTGATGTAAGGGTTTATGGTATTTTTTTATGGATAGAGTGATGAATTGTCAGATAAATTTTGATGGATATATTTATGTTTTTCTTTGGTATATGGTTGAGGTACATGTTGGGTACATGGTTGAGACAAGTAATTGATGATTTGGCACATACATGAGGTGTATAGTTGATGATGTTGGTACATATTGATGAGTCAAGTTTGATGCTTGGTACATGTTGGTTCAAGTTATTGGTACAGGGTTTTTGGTGCAGGTTGATTAGTACATGTTGGTTCATGTTATTGGTACAGGTTGTTTGGTGCAGGTTGATTGGTACAGGTTGTTACAAGTTATTGGTACATGTTGACAGTGATAGGTTGACAGTGGCAGTGGTTGATTTAGTGGAAGTGACAGGTTGTCTACATTTGGCATTTATATTTTAGGGAGGCTGGATGGGGAAAGGATAGGTGGTTGTAGCCACCTTCTGGTTGTAGTCGAAGAAATTAGGGGGTTGTAGCCAGAGAATTGGGGAGTTGGAGCTTCCCTCAGGTTGTAGCTTGAGAAACTAGGGGGTTGGAGCCTTCTTCCAATTGTAGCTGGAAAACAACGATAGTTGGTGCTTCCAATCAATGTAATTCGGTAAGACATATAAGAAAAAACATTATATGGTTTTCTCTCGCTTTGGATTTCCATGTAAAAACATTGGTGTACTGTGTATTTGTATGATTGCTCATTTGTTCATTGTTTATTTACTCTGCAATTATTGGATGATAATACTACAATGATATAACACTTGCATTATATGTTTTAAAAGGATTAAATTTCTCTATCAATGATACACCCCCCTCTCAGTAATCCAATAGAATCACCAAAATTCATGTTGGCCCCGATGGGGTAAGTTGGTACATCAACTTCTTGGGGTTGTAAATTTTTCATATGATCTTCGTTTTAGGCACATGATATCCCATTGGAAATGTCTATCCAACGAATACACATTATGTCATCACACTCAAACTCTTTCTATAGTGATACTATGGAGGGCCCAAACAATGTTGTTTAGGGCCTCAAAACAACCCCAGAAGTTTAGGACCCAAAAAACTTGAAAAACATTGCCAAGATGAAAATTGAATGTGAGCCATTTGGAAGATGTGGGTGCCCACCGATATCCACCTAGATCAATCCTCCCTCCTTAGGAAGCAATTTGATATATTTCCTTATGTTCCCCCATCATATGAGGAAATTTATGTTTAATTTGGCCCCGAGTGAGACACTTGTCTTGGTGCAGGAGTTTCCCCGCTTTGACAATACGATAAAGTTGAAGCTTTTATCTTTGAGTTACCTTGACCTATGTGTCCACAGTATGATTAGTGGATTATTTTTCCATGCTATAAAGGTTGAGATATATCAATGTAAACTTTGCTACTATCTTTGAGGTGTCCAATAAGATAGGAAAGTATGGTTGAAGGAGGACCAAATTAAACACTAGGTACAGGCAAAAGAAAGGGGGAATGTCGAGCTCAAAATCATTTTCACCCATAGCCTTGGTGATAATGTAAGGTACATAGCGGAGTGGCTGAAGCTTTTGATGGGGTATTGTAAGGTGTTCATTTTGAAAGTGAAACCAAACTTTATCTCCCACCTGAAACTTGTGTGGCACCCAGTGTTGATCATGGTGATGCTTGTACTTGGCATTGAACTTCTGCAAAATATCTCGAACTTGTTGGTGGATGTGCTAGATTCAATCAATGAAGTAGGTGGCTTTGTTGGCTTTGGTTTGAGCATGGGAGGATTCTACCCATGTGGACATAATGGGTAGTGCAACATCCGTGGGACCCAATGGTTGAAATCCCAACACCACCTAAAAGGGGCTATGGTCGGTTGAGCTATGTATGGATTTGTTGCAGTTGAGTTGAAAATAGGGAATACTATCATCCCATGTGCACGGATTCTTTGAATTGTAAATGAAAAAGATATGCACGACCATCCTATTGAAAAACTTGGTTTGGCCATCAGTTTAGGGGTGGAAGGTCGTGGATTTGGTGATCTTGGTGTCAAACTGTGACTAGAGGATCAACCAGAATGTGTTGAGGAACCGATTGTCCCTATTTGAGACGATGATTTGTGGTATCCCAAAATGTACCCATACTCATTCGAACAAGAGCTTGGAAGTGGCCTCTGTTGTGATGCTCTTCTTATGCAGGCGGCCATAATCGCCATCTTGGAAAATCGATTAATGACCATGAAAACACAGTCATTTCCATGCTTGGTTGAAGGAAGGCCTGACATGTAGTCCATCAAGATGGATTCCCATGACTTGTTGGGAATAGTCATAGGGGTTTGCATGCCTTGTTTCTTAATGGTCGATTTGGAAATGGTGTATTCCATGTAGGAATTGATATGCTTGTTGACATATTGTCGAAGTTTCATCCAATAGAAATGTTGTTGCAGAACTACCATTGTATTTTCTATGTTGAAGTGCCTTGCCACCCAATTGTAGTGAGATTCTCAAATCATCTTCACTCTCTTGTTGGATGGGACATAGAGATGACCCAAATGGAAAACCAACCTATATTGAAGATGGAAATTAGTGATATTTGTGTTTATACCTATCATATGGTAGGTAGTGGTGAAGTCGAGATCTTTCTTATAGAGTTGAGGCCATTTGGAGGTCTCATGTCCGTAGTAGTGTAGCAGTGTGGTTAGTGATGCAACTGGAGGTTGACTGAGAAAGTCAATGATGTGGTTGGTGCTCCATGTCTTATACTTGATGTTGATATGGAACTATTGCAAGTATGTGGACCACTTGTGATGGAGGTCATTCTACAATTTTCCTTGTGTCTACATGAACTGCAAATGCCTATGATTAGTGTGGACGAATGTCTCATTCCTGAGAATGTAATGCCTCCACTGGAGGTAGGATTGTACAATGGAGTACATTTAGTTTTCATAAGTGGGGTACTTATAGATGGTATCTAATGGCGTCTCACTATGATAGGCCACGGGATGTCCATGTTGAGTGAGAATTGTTCCCACGACATAGTCTGAAGCATCTGTCTCAATCTTAAAAGGTTGTTGCAAGTCGGCTAATGAGAGAATTGGGGATGAGCACAAGCATTGTTTCAAATCATCAAACACTTTTTATTGTGACTATACCCACATGAAATTTTCCTTGCCACCACCCTTGGTCACTTGGCTAAGAGACCATGCAACGTGGGAGAATCCCAACATGAACCTGCGATAGAAATTGGCAAGGTATAAGAAGCTTTGAAGCTCAATGAGTGTGGATGAGGATGGCTAGTCACAGATGACCTAGATCTTGGTTGGATCGACATGCACCCAATGCTCATCCACAAGGTATCATAGGTACTATACCATGTTCATGTCGAAGGAGCATTTTTCCAAATTTTCATATAGCTTGTGTTTTCACAGAGTGTGCAGAACCTATTGAATATGTTGCAAGTGTTCCGCCCAACTCTTGTTGAAGATGAGGATCGAGCATCCAAATACACCACCACAAAATAATTAGTGAAAGGACACAAGATATATTTTATCATCCTATGAAAGTTGTTGGGGAATCTGTCAAGCCAAAGGGCATGACCATCCATTCAAAAATACCTTCTTTGGACTTGAAGGCAGTATTCCATACATTAGTCTGCTCTATTAGGACATGGTGGTAGTCAGACTTTAGATCAATCTTAATGAAGTATTTGGCACCCTTGAGCTAGTCAAGGAGATCGTTAATTTGGGGAATTGGGTATCATTTCCTACCTGTGATTTTATTTAGGGCTCAATAATCAAAGAAGAGTCACCAGGTCTCATATTTCTTCTGCACCAACATGATTGGGCTTCCACAAGGTGATTATATTGTTCATATGTGCCCATTTTAAAACAAATATGGGATTTGGCACTTGATTTCCTCATTTTCTAATAGAGAGAATTGACAGACTAGCCCATTGGGTAGTGGTGCATTGGGGTTCAGATCGATTGAGTGCTTGACCTGACAGTGCATAGGTACCCCAATGGGTGTGGAGAAGATGTATTTATATTCTTCCATGACCTTATCCACTTACTTCTACTACGTGGAGAGACCTATTGCGGAGGACATGGATGTGGTTTCAATATTCTTCTCACTTTGAGCGTGAATCATAAAGAAGACAAACTTCCCAGTCTGAGAGACAACCTTCCTACATTTCTTGGCAAAGATCAAGGAAATAGAAGTAGGTGGGACTAGCTCGAGTATCTTGTACAATTTCTTGTCCAAAGTAATAATAACACTATGAGGCCTAGACTAATATATAGCATGACATTTCCATAAATAAGGTTGGCCCAAAATAACATCACAAACTTCAAGGGGGCGACATCACATAGTACCTCATCTTTGAAGGGCTTTATTTTGTAGGGTAGGCTACACTATTGGTTGACGTGTAGATCACTCCCTTGGAAGAGCCATCTGATGGTGTTTGGTTGTGGGTGTGGTGTTGTTGGAAAATCCAACCGCTTGATGACCTCTACTAATATGAGGTTCTTATGGATACCTCTGTCAATGATGAAGTACAATGGAGTACCCTTCACCCACTTTTGTGAATGAAAGAGGTGCTCACCTTCCTCTAGTTCATCAGGTTCAATGGGCAGGACCTTAGTGGTAGAAACAGTGGAATTGGGTTCTACATCAATGATCTATCACCTTTTTTCTAGTTCTGACTTGGAATCAGAGCCCTCATCTGATTTGGAGGCTTTCAACTCGGCCACCAATGACTACTTTGAGTGACATTCAACGGTTTTATGCCAAGGGATCTTATGGAACTCACACCACTTCTCGATTTCTTTCTTTGTCTTCCCATCATACTTCTTTGTTTATGGTTTAGAATAGTTGTCCTGAAGCTGTCCATCCTTTCTCTGCCCTTTTTTCTATGGTTTGGGGCTGCATTTACCTTTCTTCTACTATGAGGGGTTCACAGACCCAAACTATCACGTCTTTTCTTTAAGCTTCTACTTGATTTTGAAAGCATATCGATACGTCGTGCCCAAGGATGAGATTTCTAGAAAATCCATTTATGTCTGGATGTATCTATGCAGACCACCACAGTACTTCAGCACCAGATGTCGCTCAGATTCAATGATACCCATCTTGGTGTGCAAGGTATGGAAGATGTTGGTGAACTCTGGCACTGTTTGGTCCATTTCCTGCTGCAGTGTGGTCCATATTGTATATAATTCATCATACTTCCAACAACGTATTATTGTTCCTTAATAGAATCCCTAAAAGAAACCCAAGTGGGTGCAACTAAAAATAATGTAGATCCCTTTGTTTCCTTTTTCTCACTGAAATTATCCCACCAATCTTTGACATGGGGGATGACCTTAAGGAGCACAAATGTAATATTTCTCTATCGAAAACGTTATGGATAGAAAAATACCCTTCCAGAAGGTTTAACCACTTTTCTACAACACCCGCATATATTTGACCTTAAAATATAGGAATATAAAAATTGATTTTTACCTTGAAGGGGGTGGTGCCTCCACTCAAGGAAGATGTGTCTCTTGTTGGAAGTCATCAAATGATTTGCACAAAGTTATCCATCATCTATTTCCTTTGTCGTGCGAGGGATTCCATGAAAAAAAGTTTAAAAGGATATACTACCCCATCATCTCTCTTTTATTCCCCCATGGGAATTTTTCAAGTTCGATGAGGCTTATCTTACAAAGGATCAACTGGTTCGAGTCCCAACTGCTTATACCCTGACCTTGTTAGGTACATGCAAAAAGAAACAAATGAAGAGCAGACCTCTTTGATACCACTAATCCAGATTTATGAGAAGAACAAAATGAAACAAAGATTTGTAAAATTAACATATATATAAAGAGAAAAATATCAAAGATACAGTAAAAGTTAACTTATATTCAATAAAGAAATTTGTTGAAACTGTAAAATGCAGAATGAAACAATCTTGTTCAAATGGTGGTAGCTAATCTATGAGAAGAGATGTGGTGGCTATGCACATTCATTTGAGCACATTACAATGAGGCCTACATGATTTTTTAGCATCAAGAAGTAATCATAAAACCCTAGACATAAAAAAACCTAACCCTAGGAGATGAAGCGCCAAAAGTCATGTGGGCCCCGATGGGGTAAGTTGGTACATCAACTTCCCGAGGTCGTAAATTTTGCATATGATCTTTGTTTTAGGTGCATGATATCCCGTTGGAAAGGTCTATCTGAGGAATACACATTATTTCATCACACTCTAAATCCATCTTCGATGTGACTGTTGTGGGCCCAAAAAATGTTGTTTAGGGCCTCAAAACAGCCCCAGACATTTAGGACCCAAAAAGCTAGAAAAAAATTGCCAGGATGGAAACTGAATGTGAGCCAGTTGGAAGAGGTGGGTGGACACCGATATCCACCTGGATCAGAAATGGAAAGTTAATTATAAGAAATCTTTGAACAATTTTAGGCAATTAACATTCAGTTTGATGTGTAATGTGTGTCTTTCAAATTATTTGTGATTGCATGGAATGATTGATTGAAATAGAATTTTATATTGTTATTTGAAGATATTTTTATGTCATTGCATGTTTAATATAAAAATTTAAGAAGGATTTTAAGGATAAAGTCATAACAACATGTTTTTATAACAATTTCTCCAAACATTTTATTGTTGGAATTTTATATAATTGGTAATATTTGTAAAGGTTTCTACACTTAAAACTAAGTATTTCCTATTGTGAAATACTGAAAAATGTCAAACCAGTTGAAATTTGAATGGGATATGAAATTCTACTTTCTTCGTATAAAATTTAATGATGTTGAAACCACTCTCAAACATCTTGGAACAATTAATGGAAATGCTAACATTCAACTAAAATGATAAAAATGTATTTTCCTTATAGGATAAATATGTCAAGTTTCAAGTATTTAAGAATTTAATATTACGAGTAATTGCCAAAATACAAATCTGAGAAATTTTATTTTTTTTCAAAAACGCCTCAAGATGTTAGAAGTTTGACCCTTTACCAATATGTTATTGAAGCATTGAGACCTAAAAACGAAGTTTCCAAACAATTGTTTTGTGGTCACAATGGTGTTAGAATTTTGATGTGTATAGAAGGTGGCTAGCACATATAAATGTCATTAATTAGCTATCACACAAATCTAATAATATAACACAGAATAATCATTGTGGTCACATATAAAGAAACACAAGCATCTTCTAACATCATCATCACACACATCTAACAAGCATCATTTAACATACACATCTATCAATCACATTTAATAAACATACCTAACACGACGTAACAATGTACACATCAACATAAACATATAAATTAATTAAGTGCATCATCATAATCAACAAGAATATTGAACATCTAATGGAAATTGATATAATGTACACATCTATCAAGCACATTTAACAAAAATATCTAACATGACCTAACAATATACACATAAACATCAACATATAAATTAAGTACATCAACATGAATAGAAAAAATGCATCATATATATACATGTGTGTGTGTGTATCATAGGGTGAGGGTACAAATCCTTCTCCCCCACCTCCCAATCAAGTACAACATTGTACATGTCAACCCTTTTATGATGATGCTCTCTATGTTTTTTTTTTTTTTATAAGTAAGAGATTTTATAGATAAAGGGCCTTCAAAAACCAGACCAGAGTTACAAAATCTTGAAAACAACTGTGTTGTAGTTACCGAACTGCCCCAAGAAAGCGGAAACTAGTTCAGCCAGCTGGCTAAGTCTAGCAATTTACAGTCTGACAGTCTTAGATAAACAGAGCTAATCTGACTAGGCTACAACTAAGAAAATAAACTAGTAAAAAGATCAAAGCCCCGGAGGGGTCAGACACTTGGCAAATAACCTAGCTAGGTGGTTTGGTAGGCTGCGTCCCAAGGTTCCTCTTCGATGGGCATCCCTTTCCCTTCCATTTGCATGTCAGCGGCCAAGTTGCCCCATTCCAGGTTGGCAGCTGGTAGGGTGACTCCGGGTGGATTGTGCGCATGGATGCCCATAGCTATTCCAGCCTCTGTGTCCCCGTGCGTGACCTACACCAAGTCGTTCCCTTCTGGCTATTGCACCTATTCATTCCTATCGACGGCCTCTGCATGGGGAAACTCTATTGTTGTCGTGGCTTATGGAGTGGAGTGGAAAGCTTCCTGGAAGGTGGAAAGGATCTGAAGGAGGGTCAAAGTTTTCCCATCCAAAAGCTGTTACACATTATTTTCGTCATCCCTATGATTGTTAATGATGTAAACATATATGTTTCCTTCAGAGGGGTCAGTGGCCTGAGTTCCTAAAGAGAGAAGGGAGAAGAACTTTTCATGAGAAAAGAAGTTGCATTTTTCTATGTAAAAACCTTATAAAAAAGGAAGTTTGCAGGTTGCTATATAGGCTGGGTGCGAGAATGACCCATTCTCGCAGGTTTCACTATAGCTAGGGTGCGAGGTGTTCGTAGGTTTCTCTATAGCTAGGGTGCGATAATTTCTGCACGTGGGAAAAATGCGCGTTTTCTCGAATCTTCTAGAAGGAGAAACTTCTATGGTGAGGTGGCATCCGAATGGTTTGAATCTTACTCTCTTTCATGATTTAGTGGGATCATCCTAACATCCTCACCTTATCCTCTTCAATTTATAAAAGGAGAGGAATTCTCATGGAGAAAGTTAGCTTGGGTTAGCTTTGTTGGTTCTTGAACTTGTTAGCTTTGGCTTGGTTAGAGTAGCTTTGGGATTTGGTTTTTTCAAGATACATTGTGAATATCATCAGATCTATGCTCTCAAAATTCTTGGAGTGAAAGTGTGTGGGGAACGAAGGACAGTTGGAAGGGACATTACAACATCAAGGCAATGGTTGTAATCTCTCTTTCACATTTAATATGATACAGTAATATGATTCTTTCCAATAAAGCTAATTCTACTTTATTGTATAACTCCTTGATCATATACATAGATTCACTATTGAATATATTGTTCTTTCTTTACTCCACTTGGTTTGTACTTTTTTGGTCTTGACTGTACGAGAGCATTGAAGTGAAGCGGCAGCAACAAAGACCAACAAAAGTGTTAATAAGGTATGTTCCTTGTTCTTGCCTCTTATTTAATTCAATGGTTAGAATCTAGGGAAAGAGTCATATTCAATTTTGCTTTGTTCTAGATCCAAGTGGATCTAGGGAGATTTGTTTGTGTCCGCACTTATGGATTTATCCAATAACAAAAGCTGTAGTCAGAAATGGAGGTCCTCCAATCCTTGTCGGAGCTCAAAAACCAGCCCATAGAGGATGGCCAGACTATCCTTCAGCTGTGAGTCAGGGATGAAGTCGGTGGAAGAGAGCGTACTATGCTAGGCATTTCGAAGAAAGGGTGGCGCCTCCAAGGGTGAGCGAGAGAAGCAGGCTACCAATGCAAAAGAAGGCCCGCTGGCTAGGGAATTCGGTGGAACTGTGGGAAATCGCAAGAGAGAACCCGACAAGCTATCGATGATGACCATACATTCGAACCGGGAGGCAGGTGGGGTGGAGGAGGTGAGAGGTTCCAGCTCAGGCTGCAAAGGCTGGGAGGAGTGAGTTGAGGGTGAGCTAGGGAGAGAAACAGAAACACGGGGCCGAGGAGGATGCCACGGAGATCCTCTCCTTAGCCTCCCTCTTTTCCGCGGCATTCTGAGCTCGCAGGGAAGGAAAAGCTGAACAGAATGACCCAGATGGATGTGGAGAGCCCGAAGATGTCCTAAGGCAGTGAGCACCATGAAAAACCAGAGTGAGCCAGGTCTGGGTAGCTGAGGGATAAGAGGGTCGATTCACATGCAGGGGTTGAAGTCACCTGCAAACAGAGAATCCATGGTGGAGACAGCAATGGGAGTCGGGTGCACCAGCGTTAATGGTACAACAGACATCTTAATAACAAATAAATGCATGGTTTAGGTGGTGGGTCTTGGCATGAGCTTGACACATGGTCCCCTGCTATGATGGCCTGTCCTCTCCTCCTCCTCCTGCCATGTGGCCCACACTAACACCCCATCCGGGGGTTTTTCCACTGTTGCAGCCTTGCAAATGCATTGTTGGAGAATAGGGTGTGCAACGTTGAGGGACGTTTTGCATAGGAGATCCAGTCCATCCCAATTAGTCCCCAGATTAGCCAGTTCGTCCGCAACTTGGTTCGCCTTTCGCCTGATGTGAGTAGGTATAAAGGCCTAATTAGGTTGCAAAATATCCAATATAGTCTTTAGCCCATGTGAGAGTCTCCAGCTGGGTGAGATTATTTCTGGGTCTGCTCCATTTAAGATTATGCTGAAGAGATTGAAAATTATTTGGGAATCACCTTCTACAATAAGCTTGGTGAATCTATTCTCAATGGATAATTGTAGTCCTCTGGTGAGCCCCCAAAGTTCCGCTGCATTGTTCGTAGTATGACCAAGGGATCCTACGTTAATGAGAAGGATGTGTCCTAGGTGGTTGCGAAAGACCACACCATATCCCGCTACTCCTGGGTTGCCTTTGGAGGCTCCATCAAAATTGAGCTTGATGAAGTCGTC
>JASDQU010504567.1:18639-33086 GCA_032191745.1 Picea mariana | reverse complement strand
ACTTCCAGTACTGAAGGATCAAAAGCTCTGTGGGAGTGTTGATTAGATCTTTTTCAGTCCAATGCTGAAGGTTGATAGTTTCCCAAATGTTGAGGCGACATTGGTTCCAGCAGTGGTGCCACGAGAGGTGATCATTCCTGAAGAGGCTTTTGTTTCTTTCCTTCCACACCTGCCAGAGAATGAAGCCTGGAAGAAGTTTCCAAATACGATTTAGAAAGGGAGATTGAAACACTTGGTCCCTCCATTCCGTGATTGTATCAATGATGTTGTCTCTCTTGCAATCCGAGGTGTGCATAATAAGCACACTTTGATCCCAGATTTGAGCAGTGTAGGGGCAAGTGTTGAGGAGATGATTCATGGTTTCATCTTCTTCTCCACAGAGCATGCAGATAGACAGGCCAATAAATCCTCTTTTTGAGAGGTTGTCCCAGGTGAGAAAGCTCAAATGGGTGACGAGCCAGAGGAAGAGAGTAATTTTAGGCCAATGTTTAAGGTCCCAGATTTTGATCCAAACCTTCCCTGTGGGTAGAGAGTCTGAGTGAGTTTTGATGACATAGGCCTCTCATATGTTGAAGGTGCCCCATGGCGAATATCACCATCGTAGGATATCCTCTCCTGTAAGTTTGGGGATTTTTCTTTTGGTCATTTCTTCCTGCCAGGGTCTTAGGTCCACATGTGCCTCTAGGTTCAGGTGCTCCCTGTTTAAGTGCCAGCGTCGCCAAGTGTCCTCTATTGGATTATCTTGCCAATAATCAGTGAATTTTGTCAGGCCCACATGTGTAGCTTGGATGTTGATATTCTCAACCCAATCCTCGTGGTCTAGAGTTGGCCATTGCTGCCAGGAATATTTCCAGAAGAGGGTTGTTTTCCCATTTCGGATTTCCCAGAAAGCATGATTGGTTACCAGATGTCTATTTTGCTTACATGTTGCTGAGATTAAGGAACATGGGTTGTCCCCATTCCATCTTATTAAGTTCTTCTCCACCATATCAGGTGCATATTTCCTTCTCCAGAGCCTGGCCCAGAGATCCTTGGGATTTTTTAACCAACACCACCAGATCTTGGCATTAAGGACTTTATTCATGATGGAGGGTTACCTTAGCCCAAGGCCTCCCTGTGCTTTGGGTTTGCAGAGTTTGTCCTAGCTGATCAGCGCTATTTTCTTCCCTGTGTTGAGGCCTTGCCAGAGGAAGTTACTCTATAATCTTTTTGTAGTTGTGAGGACAAAGTTTGGGGCAACAAGCGCCGAAAAGGTGTAGATGGGGAGGGCTTAAAGAATGGCTTGAAGGAGAATGAGGTGACTAGGGAGGTTGAGTACTTTGTAGGTCCAGGAAGACAACCTTTTGGCATAGGAGGAGAGGAGATGTTCCCAAGAGGTGTTTCTGAGGGTGTTATCAATCAAGGGGATGCCAAGGTATTTGGATGGAAGGGAGATTTGGTTGAAACCCAAGATATCAGAGACATGGCGCTGAATTCGGGGAGGCGTATTGAAGAAGAAGATTTGAGATTTGTCTTTGTTACAATCTAGTCCTGAGGTTTTAAAGAAGGTTTGAAGGATTGAGAGGAGGGAGTGAGCTTCGCGTGCTATAGGGGTACCCATCATTAGAGTGTCGTCCACAAATTGGCTATGTGAGATAAGGGGGGAGATACCATGCAGAGGTAGACCTGTCAGCAGGTTGCTCACTATGGCTGTGTGAATGGAGCGGATGAGACCCCCGACCATAATGATGAAGAGGAAAGGGGAAAGAGGGTTTCCTTGTCTGATTCCTCTGGAAGGGGAGAAAGGATGGGAGGGAACTCCAATGATAAGGATGGAGAAAAAAGCCGAGGAGGTTATATTCGGAATCCAATCCACCTAGAGCTTGTCAAAGCCAAAGGCAAGGAGCATTTCCTGCATATAATCCCAGCTTAACTTATCAAAGGCTTTAGAAAGGTCTAGTTTAAGTAGCATACCTAGCATTATGGTCTTCTATAAGGAGTGAATCACTTCATGAGATAGGATGACACTGTCCAGGATTTGTCTGCCTTCAACATAGCCCGATTGCCCTAGAGAGATGATCATTGGTAAGATAGGCTTGAGTCTTCGGGAAATCACTTTGGTTAGGAGTTTATAGATGATGTTGCAAAGGGCGATGGGCATAAACTTCTTAGGGTGGTAGCCCTACCCCTCTTTGCGGATGAGGGTGAGGAAAGTTGCATTGAGTGCCTGGAGGACTTGTCTAGAAGATCGAGAGTCTTCAATGATTTCCAACACCTCTACCCTGATCATCGGCCAACAATGGTGAAAAAAATTGTTGGTGAAGCCATCTGGGTCGGGAGCCTTGCATTTGGGAGTGTCCTGAAGTGCCTGATCCACCTCCTCAATAGCAATGGGCCAGAGTAGGGCTGAGTTTTGCTCCAGAGTAACAAGGGAGGGCACATGCTGCGTGACCTTGGATATGGCCTAAGATCTGTCCTGGAGTGGTTCCGTGATGAGATCTTTGTAATAGTATATCAGTGTCTTCTCCAGATCTTCATGGGAGTGGATAGGCTTGCCATTGGTGAAGGTTAGCTGCAAAATTCTATTGGTATGACGGTGGTGAATGGTGGTTCTGTGAAAGAATTTGGTGTTTCAGTCTCCCTCCTTGAGCCACTGGATGCGAGATTTCTATTTCCACAGAATCTCTTCTTGACCTTTTCCGGCCTCCAACTGTTGATTTACTTTTGCTTCCTGAGTTTTAAGCTCGTCTGTTAGCCCTTGAAGCCGGATCTCTTTTTGAATCGTGCACATTTGTTCTGACAACTGCTTTTGGAAATCGAAGATATTTTCGAAGGTTTGCTTATTCAAAAGTCTGAGTCTTCTATTGAGGTTCTTTAGCCTTTGCTAAAATCTGTACATCTTGGAGCCATGGGGGACCTCTGCCTCCCTTCACCAATCTTGGATCTTTGCTTGGAAATCTGGGTGGTTGAGCCAAAATTGTTCAAACCTGAAGGGATTTTTCCCTAGAGTGGCTGGCACCTCCAGCCATAGATGAATGGGCCAGTGATTCGAACCATGGAAATACAGAATGCTTGCTTCTAGAGCTATCCCTTCCATCATAAGGGAATTAGAGATGATAAAACGATCTAGCCTGCAGGCGATTTGATGTATTCTTGTTCTTCTGTATGTCTCGGTATGGATGCCATTGATGGTTTCCAGGTCGATGAGGTTGAAGTTATCAATGAGGCTATTGAAGTCACTGGAATCCTGATCCAAGTGTCTTGATCCCCCTTTTTTTTCATCCAGGTTGTGTATGAGATTGTAATCTCCACCAATAATCCATCTGTTTTTCCTAGTTAAGGTGGAGAGGTACTCCAGGTTCCTGAGAAAGGATTGCTTCTCCCTAGGGCTAGCCGGCCCGTAGACATTGGTAAGGTGTCCAGGTTTGTTAGAGCCAATGAGCCTATAGTCTACAGTGATGGACCATTTGTTAGTGATAAATTTTTCCATGAGCGTTGAGTTGGTGTTCTAGAGGATAGCTAGTCCTCCAACTGTACCTGTGGCTGCAGTAGAAACTGCTTCCCCTTGCTTCCAGCAGTAGGGGAGTATCCTGTCAATATCTTCAGTTGTGCATTTTGTTTCCTGAAGTAATATTATGTCCGGTTTTTCTGCAAAGATCGGATCTCGTAGCATTTTTTTTTTGCTACGTCCATTGAGGCCTCTTATATTCAAGGAGATAATCTTCATGAGGATGAGGGGTGGAGACAGGGGGAAATTTGTCTGAGATAAGGTGGATTTGACCAGAGTTCACCATGAAGTGACCTATTTCTTGTATGAGCTTGTTGGTTGGCTTCCTTCCTCTCTTCTTTTCGTCTTTCTGAGTTTTTCTCTGGCTCTTTGACTGATTGCCTTGTATTCCTAGACCCTTGTTGGATCGAGCTGTGGATCCAGCTGAGTAGTTAAGGAAGACCTTGTGCACCTTCCGTAATTGATCCCAAGGTATGGTGTATAGTTTTTGATGTCTATAGGCGTGTTCGAGGTGCTCCAGATCAACCCCAGTTAATTCTTGCTCTTCTAGCTCCATTTCAGCGTCGCCATCCTCTATCTCCAAATGGTCTTGCTGGCTGACAGTGGGGTCCAGAGATGAGTGATCTAGTTCCTTCTCCTGTATTGATCATTCTCTCCCTGGGCTCATGTGTTGGGGAGTGTTTTCCACGTGGAAATCGTTGGGGTTTATGGGGACTGATGGATTCTCTGGTTGATCCTGTAGTATTGCATATTTATTACTAGTGGAAGGATATTTACTTACTTGGGTTGGATGCTTTCATCCTCCTTCTCTTCTCTTTTCTGTTGGTTGAGCGAAGCCTTCCTTATCTTTGTCGACCTCTGGGTTCCCCTTTTTGTGAGCAGCATTGAAGGGGCATTCTCTAAAGAGATGTCCGTGATTGTGACATTTCCTGCATCTAAACAGGATGTGTTCATAGTCAATGGTTTGGGTCCAATCCTCGTCATGGTATTCAAGAATTATGGATCTCGAGAGAGGCTTGTCTATGTTCAGGTATACACAAATGTGTGCATAGGAAGTGTACCACCTCTGCTTGGTGGCCTCTGAAGACTTAACATAGATTTCGATGCTGTTACCTATACCGGCCAAGACCTCTTCCAGCCAGAATTCATGGGGAAGAGAGTATAGTCTAATCCATACTGGTGCATGCGTGAAATATTCCTTTTCATGGCTGAACTTCTCGGTCTAGGATCTTAAGAAGAGTCCTGCTGAGTTGTAGAAGTAAGGCCCTCCATAAAAAATGCGGGTGTGGTCCTCGAGGTTATGCAGAATGATTGTGAAGAAGCCCTTGGATCCTAGTTGTAGTTCATAGTGTCCTTAGGGCTTCCACCAGTATTGTATCCATTTGATCAGATCCCATTCTGAAGGCGATATCCCTAGGAATTTTCCTACTAGGGTGTAGTCTCTCATATATTGCTTTTGTTCTTATATGCATGGTGAGATGATGATGTATTTTGGGGCCTGTGGTGCTTGTGGGATGCATTTGCTTCGAATGCATAGTAATAACACTGTAGCAGGTGTAGCCGCATTTTCTGGATCAATATCCATCTCCCGATCCTTGAAGGTTCCTTCCGTCAGGAGCTTTGAGCATTCATCTAGAGGGGGCTTGAAAGTGGGACGTTTTAACCCTTCTCCCGAGCTTCCATTCGTTGTGGCCTGGCTATAAGAGGTGTCATTCGGCCCTCCCTCCTTCAGAGTCATGAGCCCCAGCAGGGAAAAAATTGTGAAAGTGTGGCCTAAACCCTAAACCTAGTTGGAGAGCGCTCTTTCACCTTCATAATCTACTCTCTATGTTGATGTCTCTGCATGATTAACACATAGAATACATCATCTCATATATAAAACATAAAAAAAAAAATAGTAAATGAGAAATTTATTTATAAATACGGAAAAATAATTTTCTTCAAAAAATAAGTACATTTCATCACTGGTGCACCCAAAAAATAGTCAACCACTGTCTGTGGTGTGTATATTACTTGTGAGCATAGTCTAGAGTATGCACATGTAACATAATGCACCGTATAAAAAAATTTATATTACTTTATGTGGTGTGTTGTATAACCTTACAACACTGGTGTGTTAAGGCTAACTGATGCACCACCTAAAATAATGAAAAATTAAAATCTTAAATCACGGTAAAACCATTTAAAAAAAAAATTAATGTGGTGCGTAGCCTTTCCCCACATGCACCAGTATGTTACACGGAAGGAAACACACTACACCAATATTTTTTTTAAATTTGATAATTATTGTACTTTGGGATTTAGGCTCTATTTTTTTATGGTAGTACATTGGGTAATCATTAACACACCACATAAAATAATATATCTGATTTATGTGGTATGTTGTTTAACATAACGCCCCACTGCATTAATGTTATTTCGACGCACCGTGAAAAAAAAACTATATTATTTTAGGCGATGCGTCTGTAAAATTACGCACCGGTGCGTTAACATTTACCCAATGCATCAGTTCATTAGAGTTTAAAAATGTACCACCGAACAAAATTAGGCATAGTGTTTCGGTGCACCCTGTAAATTTTCAGGGTGCACCATCTATGGTGTGAGATGAACGACTCGAATGCACCACACAAAAAAAAGAAAAATTAAAAACAATGGAAATTTAACTGAATTTTAAATTTTAATCCACTAAAATTTTAAGTTATAAATAAATAAAGACATTACCTGGAAATTTCCTCGCACGGAGGCATGGTTTTCATTCAAAAAACCAAATTTGCCCATCATTTGGAAAAAATCGCTAGCCATGCACTGAGTAATAGATGAAAGGAAGGAAAGCAAGGGAAGCACTGACAACACGAAACTTCAAAGAGAAAAAAATTGCATCGGTGCTTGAGAGGTTTACAACACTAAAAAGGGTAGAAATGAATTTTACGGGGGGTAAATATTTTTTTATTTAACCTTTTTATGGTGTGCTTGATTATTAGACACACTGATGCGTCAGTTTTTAAGTAGTGCACTGGAGTATATTTTTTTTTAAATAACCCTTCCATGGTGCGCCATTTGTTAGAGAAACGATGCGGCAGTATTTAAGTAGTGCACTGGAGTATATATTTTTTTTAAATAACCCTTCCACGGTGCTCCATCTGTTAGAGAAAAGATGCGCACCAGAGTTTTTTTTTTTTTTGAAATAACCCTACCACAGTGCACCATTTTTTAGAGCATTAGTATGTCCATAGTAGAAAATGCACCAGCTACGTTATGTATTTATAAAAGCATTGTAAAAAAACATCTGCTAAAACCTTCGCCCTCTCTCCTCCACTAGTGTCCTCCGCTATAAATGGATTTTTGATCTATTTTTGTAGGGCTTCCACAAAAACCTCCGGTAGAGGGTCTTTTCGTTGTGGTGAATATGGTTGTTATGGATTTTCATAAAACTTAGAAAATAAATTCATGATAAATAAGTGCATTAATTCTTTATGCATATCATTATTATATTATCATATTATTTCTTTATGCATAAATATATTATGTGTATTTACATTATATAGTGATAACTTTATAAAATATATAATTTATTAATAATACTAAATAAACAATATATAAAAGATAAATATCCAAATGTTAACTAATACTAGAATATTTGTTAAATATTATTGTTAATTCATAACATAAACGATAAAACCTTTGGTGGAGTTTTCATCAATAGAATTAAAATACGATAATCAATGCAACTTATAAAAATAACAATTTATTGTATGGAAGAAAAGCATCCCAACTCAATAAACTAGTCTTTCGAAATATTTATTTTACATGAAGAACAAAAAGCATATGCAGTGGCAAGGTCATGATGGTGACTCGTGTCGATGCATTAATGAGGCCCTGCCCCCAATGCACAAGGTAGTCGTAGGGAGGGGTACATGTGGTTGGTGATAAATGGATCCCAAGTTGTTTTGGACACATTGTAATCTATGCACATGCATAATCTATACGCCTTTGATGCTTTTTCTTATCCTTCGGCTAGGTTACGATTTCCAAGAACATGCACAACACATTTAGCATATGTAGGATCACTCTCCTCCACTGGTCCATGCTTGAACGCCATTACATTTTAGGTTAGTTAATGCACTAGAGGTATTTGAATTCACAACGAAAGTGATAAGAAATTATGAAACACGTGAATATTTTGGACATGGTTGTTTCTTAAGTCTCCTTTCATAACTAAAATATTTCCAAAACAGGGGATCATACTTTGGTTTTTTCAGAAGGAAAGAATAAAAAATATCAGTTGCTACTCAACATGAAGGTGGATATATGACAAGCCATTAATTCATGGAAGTTATGCTTCGTGAAGTTTTTAAATCATGGCCATTGCAGGAAACAAAGGCTAAAAATTGTCTAAGATGCACTATTTTCAGGTAAAAAAAATTCGACCCTTTTCGAAAAAACCATAAACAACATATGGACCATGATATATTCTCTTCACACTTGTAATTATTGCCTATAGTCTGAATATTTCATTTATAAAGTTCATCAGATGCACAAATAGGGCTTCATATTTAATGCACGAAATTTTTCATTGAAGAGGAAGGAGGCAAAGAAGGAAGAGATGGGTTCGATAAAGTGATCACAGGATATGTGAAGAAACAAACATGTCAAGCCCTAGCTATAACATTTCTCATCTTGATATTGATTTATTTCACCTTTGGGGATTATTGGATTGTGGTCGTGTATCCCAAGGAAAATATTATTAGCATGTGTGGAATTTCTATGTTGATTTACAATATGATAAAGAAGATGACATGTGCAGGCCTATCACTCAAGACTCGGGAACTCACCACCATTTTCTTAGTGCTGAGGTTCTACCTGAATACCTGGCTAGGAAATTCCAACAGGCAAATCAGCCTGTATACGATCGTAACTGTAGGGATGGATTTACATGCATTCATAATGACCATATGGGTTATCTATATCATCTGTTTCAAGCACGTTGACAACTTACTGATATCCTACGTGATCATTCCCTACTCACTCATTTCCTTGGTAACACATCCCTTGAATCATTCTTGTTTGGCATTTAGTTTTTTGAATAGGTTCATTGGGGCGTTTACTCATTGTATGGAAGTTGTGTTAGTTTTGCCTCATCTGCGCGTAATGCAAAGAACAAGGGTTGTGGAAGCTTTGGCTACTTTCCACATGTTTTCTCTTGGTGTGAATATTATTAAAATTCGCATTCTGGTTCATACTGATCATGGAGGACTTTATCAAAGGCAACATCACAACTAATTTAGATTTGGGGTTTTTCTTGTTCTTTCTCTCCAAAACTATTCATAGCTTCATCCTGGAAGATTTCATTTATTACTATCTAAAGACTATTTCAAGTGACCGGATGTTGATGTATCTCCCAACCATAGTGGTTGAACAATCGCATGTTTGATATGATCATATGTAGACTGGTAAGCCCGCAGAGAGAGGTAGATATTGCTATTGCATGTTTTTTTGCATCCATTTTTTTGGGTACATCATTAATAAGAATAATACACTAATTAAAATATTGCATGGATGGTTTTGGGTTGTCTCCCTCATCACAGATTCAATTAATTTATTGTTTTATTTCATTGGCTCTATATATAAACGACTCTCACACGGTCCCAATGTCGAGGCACGCAACAACAAAACAATGATGTGATCATGTACTGCAATATAGATGCGAGCATTAAATGTTGACCAACAAAAGCATACCAACATTATATATATATATATATACACACACACACACACACACACATTGTCTTATACGATTTTGACTCTTGAGTAGAAATACCCTTGGACGTAATCTAAAAGTTCTACGTACTATTCAAGTCAAAATAAGGAACACAGAGGATATAAAGTTAAAGCTAAATGGACAAGGTAAGTTTCATTATGATCTTTTAGAGATGCTGGATAGGTTCCTCCCAAAAATTTTATCTACTAGAGGCATTAACTAGCAAATATGTATTGTTAACCTTTTTAAGCAAACGAGAGGCCTTACTAACCAGATATATATTGTAAACATTTTTTAAGAAAATGCATTCCCAAGTGTTCCAGAGAAATGAAATTCTATGCTCTTGAAAAAGTTTAAAGGAAACATGGAACATACTAAAGGTAATGATAAGGGCATCTAGAATGCTCATTCTACCATATTATGGATTGTTGGTGTGTTTCAAGGTTGTGATGAAAAATTGTTCAAGGCGCTCAAAATGTTTTGTGAAGGATGTTGACCTTTCACGTCTATTCTAGCGTACTTATTGCTTATTCAAAAATGAGCAAGTGCATTGCAAATCCATCCTCAAATAGATAAAAATATATTATGTGAATTTGTGTCTAACAATAATACTTTCCTCATCATCGTCTTCATCACATCTCAGACGTTGTCTTCTTCCTGAAAGTCTAACAACTGAAAAATATATATGTAACGACTTAATTTCCTATTGGTTTTCATACCTAGTATAAGGTTCTTATAGTTTGTATACATCTCTTCTAAATCTTTCACACAAGAAAAAATCATCATCCATAAATGTGTCACAAAACAAATACCTCCCAATTCAATATTAATCCTATGTTAATCTACCATGTTTTTCCCCTCTCTAATAGACTGGTACTTGCTTTATATTTTTCCCAAATTTCATTTTTTATATTATTATTGTCGATAATTGTTCTGCATGTATCAGGAATCAATGACATGTATTATAAAATTGGAAAATTAAAATATAATAAAGTTCATAACAAACAGGTGTGTAAGAATAGACTAATTTTAAACTATTATTCGTCCTATATTCTTTTAAGATAAGTTTTTTTTGTATTTTTTTGAATTCACACTATTACGCCTAATAATTGTTGTGTAGTTATGAGGAAGTTGAGTTGGCATAAAAAAAAAATGTGAGAGAAGTAATCCCGTGGTAAGGAAACCTGACATAGTTGAAACCATTGTGCTTCCCACAGATATCCTTCTTTTTACAAGGATTCATCATCATCATCCTATGTTAAAGAGGCTAGGCCTACAAATCGATTTGCTACCATATCTTTTTTACGTCAAAATGGCGAGCCAAAAATTGAATAGGTCAATGAATAGGTTAAATTCAGTAGGAGAAGGAGAGTTAGATATATGGTGCAGTAGTGGAGGAGAGAGGAAGCATCCAAGTGGATCTAGAGACATATATGGAATAGGCGGTGAGTGCACATCACTACAGTGTAGTCTATCTCATAGAATGCAATGAACTCTATTTTTGAGTGCTCTACAGTGTTAGATCCTTGAAACCATCCAATCATGTAATTTGTATTTGTAAATTATTTTTTATTTCTTACAAATAATGTAAAATATTTGAACTACATCAGGGTTAATTATGTTGCATCAAAATCTCTGCACCAATCCAAAATTAAATTTACAAAAATAAAAAAATCAAAAATATGTTTTGTTTTTCTTAAAATTTAAATTAATATTATGGTTTTTCAAAAACATAGAAAATTTTGGATGCAATAACCAAAATGCACCAATTAATTAACAAAACACACCAACTAATAGGACGGTCAATGATCGTTGACCGCCAAGTGAAAGCTATAGTCCAAATAGGACTCAAACTAATTAAAAGTTTTCTAAAATTTAGTTTAGAAAAAAGTAACAACAGTAACAGTAATAGCATAAACAACAGTAACACCATAATAATGATAATAATAGAATAATATCAGCAGTAATAGCAGAATAATGATAACAACAGTAGGAGAATAATGATAACAACAACATAATACATACCTCCACCAGCAGGTTGGTTTATCTAGTCCCTTTTGTGTCTAATCATGTTCTTGTTCTTTCCCAGACTGAATATTAATCTCTCATCCAACTAGGAACAACCTCTCCAACTCCCTAGCTCCGGAAATCCTTGCAGTTTCCTGGCCCTCGAGCCCAAAATTCCCAGCAACAACAGTGCCCTATGAGAGTTCCCCAAAACAATTCTTCCAATTTCCTCCTCCTTTATATTTCAAAAATTCAGCAATCCTCCAAACAAAAATGAGTTCCCTCTTCCAATTCCTCCCTTCTTCCTTATCCTCCTCTCTCAAATCTCCCTCATTAATTCCCAAGAACCTTATCCCTCCATTAATTCCCCAACAACCTTATCCCCCCCATTAATTACTTCACCCACTTTTAAATAATAACATAATAAAAGACAGAGCCTCTGTAGAGCCTGGTTATTTTCAGGACTCAAACTAATTAAAAGTTTTCTAAAATTTGGTTTATAATTTCTTTTAATGATTTTCTTGTACTTGGAATAAACCAGGAATAAATAGTAACAACATAATAATGATAATAATACAATAATATCATCAGCAATAGGAGAATAATGATAACAATAGCAGAAGAATAATGATAACAACAACAGCAGAATAGATACCTCCACCTGCAGGCTGGTCTATCTAGTCCCTTTTCTGTTTGATCTCGTTCTTGTTCTTTCCCAGACTCAATATTAACCTCCCAGCCAACTAGGAACAACCTCTTTGTCTCCCTAGCTCCAGGAATCCTTGCAGTTTACTGGACTCCGAGCCCAAAATTCCCAACAACAATAGTTCCATGTGAGATTTCCCCAAAAGAATTCTCTCAATTTCCTCCTCCTCCTTTATCTTTCATAAATTCAACAATCCTCTAACATAAATGCGCTCCCTCTTCCAAGTTCTCCCTTCTTTCTTAACCTCGTCTCTCAAATCCCCCTCATTAATTTCCAACAACCTTATCCCTCCATTAATTCCCCAACAGCCTTATCCCCCCATTAATTGCTTCACCCACCTTTTAATAATAAAATAATAAAAAACTCATTAATATATTTTAATAATTAATTAAATTTAAATTAAAAACTATGATAAAATTAATCAATTTGGGTTGTTACATCTATTTGTTACATGTTATTTCATTTTCATTGAAAGGAAAAAAAAATAACCTATAAATTAATTATATATATAATAGAATATTTTTATTTATATATGTTAATATTTTTATAAATACTAATTTATATATAAAATAGAATATTTTTATTTATATATGTTAATATTTTTATAAATATTTGTATTTATGTATGTTAATATATTTTATAAATCCATCTCAATCTACATTGGTTTATCCTCTCTATTTTATTTTTTCCTTTTCATGGCTCACTTTTGTGAGTTGCTTGCATAACTTCAACAAGTTATTGATAAGTGATCTAAGTAGAGATTATTAAAATGAAGGCATAAATTTAAATTGTGTACATCATATCTATATGTTATAATAAATATTTAAGTATGTAAGTTTTCTTAAATTTTAATAAATGGAAATCATCATCTTAACGTTTAATAGATGGAAATCATCGTAAATAGATTGAACTACTTCAACAATGTGGTGATCAGAATGGGGTTGGTGAATTCACATGAGATTCAATATAGTTAGTGTGTTTGTTTAAACTGTATCTATTTCTAAGCCGGTCTATACATGTCCAGTTGTTTTTTTATTTTCTCAGTTGTGTTTTGATTTATCTAGCGGATCTGTGTACCCGTTGGCTTGTATTTCTTAGGCATTTTTTGGTCGATGCATTCATTGGTCATTGCATTTAATGTGGTCCTTTTTTAGGATGCTTTTACCCTCACACAAGTATCAGTTGTGAGTTGGGTGAGCTCAACATACGGATCTGGCCCACGCATGAGATAGACGACATTGTTTTCTATCCAGGTGTGGCATGCATTGAAGTTGCAATGCTATGTGATATGATATTCTTGGTCCAGAGATCAATCGTCTCCTCCTCCAGTGACAGAGTGATCTTGAATGAAAGAGGATATATCCCTGCACTTTTTCTTGTTCTATTGATTCACAGTTCTCGATCTTTGTAACATTGATGGGAAGGATAATAAAGGGGAATGAGATAATCCAAGATATTCTTCTCAAGAAGATGTCAAGGAAGTGCCACAGGATAGCCAATACCCAAAAGGCTTTGTCACTCAAGAGACGAAATTATTTAAAGTTGGAGTAGGGGCATGTACAATTACAGAGGGTGAATATTCCCACGGGTCACATTTTGATCTATCTGGGAAGAAAGCACGAGCGGTTTTTTGGGGTTCCTCATGGGCTAGTGGAAGTGGATTGGAAACATCATCGATAATGTTTCCTACCCCATTATCTTGTTGGTTGATTAAAAATTGTTGTCTCTCGCCAAGGATGACCTAACCCTTCTCGAATCACCCACTTGCTTTATTCATGATTTTTCTTGTTAACTTCTTTGTGTGTTACAGTTGTTTGATTTGAATTTCAGATCATGATCTATGAAATTTATCTACACCAGCCTGCATGTTGGAGCAGGTATATTATTTCTCAGGAATGGTTGATGCAATGATTCAAGATTATCACTCAGGAATAGTTTAAATAAACCTTAGAGGATATTTGAGTAACCATTCAAAAGCATCATTGACTAAAGGATTCTGAGAATTCTATGAGCTACATTGTTTATTGCACCTTTCTCCTCCCACTAAAATATCCTCACCACCCCACTATATGTTTCACGACCAGTCATTTTAATGTGGCCATTGCTTTGGTTGTGATATATGATGTTGAGTGAGTTTCTCAAGTCCGACCATAACGTAGAAGAAAAGGAAAACATGGCCATGTGATCTTAATATTTTTATTGTTCTATTTTTCTCAACTAGATATTGAGGTGCTTGGGTTCAAATACATTGGCTATTGTGTTTGGGAATTCAAACAAATTTCCACTTTTGCATGTAAAGGGGTTTGTGTTTTTATTTTGGAGGCCCTTTGGAGTATTATTTATTTTGTCAATTCACTGTACTTTAGAGGTTATTGGAAAAGTTTTCACCATATCTCTTAGGAGAATTTTCCATTTTCCATTTTGTTTCTTGAGTTGTGAATATCATTTCACTCTCTTTCTAGTGAATGGTTCCACACCATAATGATTTG
>JASDQU010504567.1:0-18618 GCA_032191745.1 Picea mariana | reverse complement strand
TGAGTTTTTTTTTCTCATCATGAGCTCAATGAACAGATATTGATTCCTCTATTATAAATGGGTACCTAAAATGGCTTTGTTTGTAGGGACCCACATCAAGGATTGTTGTCCATGATGGTTATTTATGGTACCTCTCCTTCTGCACCTTCGAGTAGTGTATTTTGTGCCACTCGCTCAGATAGTTTTGGCAGTGTAACCAGGCATTTGTCTCCATGTACTGCCTTGTTTTGCAGTCTCTTAGAGCTCGCCACTTTGGAGTGTTTATTGCTTAGTATGTTTTTCATCTTTTCCACCTTTAGCTCGTACTCCATACCTTAGCCATCATTTGTGACATTCATTTCCATCATATATGACCACCTAGATCAGTATTATGGGGGGATGGCGTGCAATGCCTCCTCAGGTTATTCCTTATGCTTCACCATTTTGTTTGACATCAACCACTTTTAAGAGTGATCCTCGCATCAAACACAAATTTATATTTTGACTCAGCCGTTACAGTGGCTAGTGACCCATGCACTCTGATGATATGGATTGGCGTCCATAAGGAAACTCATTTTATGATTTTTTTTCGAATGTACATGATTTACGTCATCGAGAGTTTTGTGTCAAGACTTATTTCACAAGATCAGTCTCTTTTCTTGAGAAGTTTGAAATTTGGATTTCTACATGGATATTTGATGGTGTTGACAGCTTGGGGTTCTTGGCCCTACTCTTTAGAGTTTCAATCATACTTCATCTTTGTAGTTTTCATCCTTCACGAGCCTCATTGATATTTTCATGGTTGATGGTTTTTTCTTATGTTCAAAGCCTTTGTTCTAGTTCTTCACTAGCACCTATTTTTTTGAAACATTCATGTGATGGTTGTTAGTGTTTTCCATTCTTCTGCCTCTACAGCCAATCCTCTTTCACTTCAAAATTCAACCATGTTCTTTGAGGTTACTTGGCCCTCTTCTTCATAGTTTGGTCATACTTCCTGATTGGACCTTTCAGCCTTTGAAAGCCTCATGCTCTTGGTTTTCAATGCATATTTGTGGGATCTTCTTCAGTTTAGCTCCAACACCATTTTCAACACTCACATTTTTCTCTCTTTTGGAGAGGGTCTTTTTCCTATGGGTTTTTCTCATTTTCTCCCATTATGAGAGTTTGTACATGGGTACCTTATCAGACCTTATTTTCGAGACCCATATTTGTTCTTATTTGTTCCTCCCGGTTTTTTTCTTATGGGGCAGTTCTCGTGTGTTTGTTTAGATTGTATCTATTTTAAACACATGAAAATTGTGTGAGTTAAGCTCACGTAGATTCTTTCAATTACCCAAATAATCTTAGGTGTTCATTGGGCCTCCTAAATTATATAAATTAAAGAGATCTCATTGTAATCATTTAGATAATTCACATCAATACATATTAATAGAATATTCTCTATTAGATTAATATTTTTATTTATGTATGTTAATATCTTTTATAAATACATCTTAACCCGCATTGGTTTATCCTCTATGTTTCATTTTATCTTTTTTGTGGCTCACTTTTGTGGGATAATTGAATAAATTCAATAAGTTATTGATAATTGGTATGAATTGTAACATCCTTGTTTTCAAACCCCAAACTAGTAATGTATATTGTAAATGTAATGTATGGTTGAGAGCCAAAGCGATGTAATATGTAAATGATGTAAATTGAATATAATGAATAAAATGCATCGCCAACTACAAACAGACACAGATGGATATTTGGGGGCTAAGTATCCATAAGAGAGGGAAGGGGTCCAATGAAGGGACATTTTACCCATGTCTATTAATCCAAAACCCATTTCTTATTTTCTTTCTAAATTATCTTTACCATGAACATTCCATTACCTATTGAGTGTTCTGCAGTCCAATCATTGAATTCATGTAATAGGGTGGGTGTGAGAATCACATCCAATAGTTATTGAGAGAATGGGGATTGAGTAAAATCATCTTTGGGAAGAGTGAAAGTCAATAAAGAAAGAGAAAGAGGGGAAATTTGTATGGGTAGAGGACCAGAATTGCACATTTATGTTTTTTCATAGAGAGTTGTTTTTATATGGATTTTTCTGAGCAGAAAAGAAGTTATGAGTGATGAAGCTTGAGGGTAGTTTTTGTGGGAAAGTTTGGAAGTTATTTGGAGTTGAAAATTCATGGATAAAGAGGTTGTGTACCTAGGAGTAATGTTTTGTTAGAAATTCTCCAAGGAAGCGCGTGTTTTGCTGCTGGGAGAATTCGTGTTGTAGTTATGGAATTCCTGAGGTCTCGGCAAGTAGACTTAATGTCCAACCTATGTTAGAATCCATAAAGGGGAGTGAAAATTCTTGAGGGAATATAAGCATTGAAGGGGGATTCCATCCCTTGGGTTGTAAAGGTTGAGGAGAAAAGAGTCGGTGGACTAAAATTAGATGTGAGTTTTGACTAGTGAGGGGAGGACATTATCCAGTTGTTGGGTCCATTGTCTCTTGTGGATTCATAGCCCCACCTTGGGGGTGTCTTGCTGCTGAGAACTGAAATAGCAAGGATACGGTTGGGAGGAACATACATCCTTTTCAATGAGTTCCATACTTTCATAATATAAATGTTCTTATTTGTTGTGTTAATTTATGTTAAATGTTGATATAGTTGTTCTACAATTTTCTCTGAGTTATCCTTGTTAAATCTTACTTTCTATGAGAACAATTATGCATTCAAATATTTGTTTATGTGGTTGATTTTTTTTTTTTATGTTGTTTAGTATCTGTTTTGCACAATTGAATTAGGTGCATTTACATTTTTAAGTAGCATAGATAGTTGCATGAGATGGAATGTCATGTTGTGTTTTATTTCAACATTTAGATTTGGTATCAAAAAAAATTATTGATTCATTTTAGCAATGATGTGACCCAGATGGGGTATAGGTATGTTTACAAAGTGGTATTAGATATTTGGGTTCAACATTGGACCCGTATGGACCAAGAACCAGTGCGAATTTGAGAAAAAAAATTGTCATGGACTTTGATCTGTGACAAATTTCGGGGGAAATAGTGAAAACATCAGACTGAGATCCCCAAATTGATGGGAAATTTGAGTTTTGAATGCCTCGACACTGTCTTAGAGTTTTTTATGGCATCAATAAGTCAGATTGTAGAGATATATTCAACCTACAAGGTTGAAATTCATGTTCTAATATTCGATGTATATTTTTGGAAGAGTTGATGAATCTACGATCGAGATCATGTTCAATCTCGATATCAATGACCCAAATTCATTTTAATAAATACAAAAACTTCAAATGTTTTCAAATTTTGGAAAATTTACCAGATCGATGCTCGATATTCATTTTCGATGGTTGGAGAGATGAGATAGATCAATGGTTGGGATTCATCTTAACAGTTGGGAGGTTCGAACAGAATCGACGAATGAGATCATTTTGAATGGGAGATCAATGATCTAGATTCGTCGGGGAATTTGGCCAAAATTTCAAAGTGTCAAAGTTCGCCAAAAAAATTCTTCGATGGTCAACGGTTAGGGATCAACAGAATTTGGTGAAGGTTTCATATGTCCAAAGGGGATCTCTGATCATTGATGTTTGATGATTGGGGATCGGCGAAATTTGGTGAGAGTTTTCATTTGACCAAGAGAAATATTTGATCTTCGATTGTTGATGATTGGGCATCGGTAGATTTATCAAGGTGTTTTAAATTCATCCAAGAGAAAGCATCGATCGTCGACAAAGGAAAACAAGATGGCGATGTCTCACGTTGCATCTTCATCCACGTGTCCTTCCATGTTATCCAATTTTATGCCTCAGGATGATGTGTCATTCCATGTAAGTGTCTACATGTCATACCACATCAATATGGTTTCCATGTCAAACAAGAGATGGTCAACGGTCAATGGTCAAACTTTGGGGAAATTGTAACTAAGTTGGTTTTCAAAGGGATTCATTGATGTTCGATCACCAATGGTGAGGGATTGGTGATATTCATCAGAGACTTTTGGTTTGTGAAGAAAAATGATCGATGGTCGATGGTCAATGATCGGGCATTGAGGAGATTGATGGGGAAGTTTGGTTTACAATAAGAAATCACTAATCACCAATCGTCGAAGGAGAATGGATCAGCCGTCTAGATTTTTTTCGATTTGAGATCAAAAAATCCAATTTAAAAGGTTGTTATAATAAAAAAAAAGTCAATTTTATATGAAATTTTATGAATTTTTTCATATTTTTGAAATTCATGAACTTACGGGGCTATTTCCAGGCCCTAAACAACGTTTTTAGGCAATAAAAACACATGAAAAAAGAGTCTACCAAGGTACATTCTATATCTGTTTCTTAAATAAAATTACTCGGAGAGAAATATCCAATGAGTTATTCTGATCAGAAAACAAAGTTTGTATGAGAAAATTACGGCTAAAACAATTGAGGTAAAATTTCAAGACTAGTTTACTTCTAAAGGGCATAACTCCTTGCTAAAAAGTACGTTTGAGGCACAAGAGAAATATATGGAAAAATTATGGAACATAAATACATCCATGGAGCCATATTTTGGATATGGGTATGAAAAAGTACGCACAAAGAGAAATAAGACACATGTAGCATATAGAGATAAATTGGGAAAAGTAGTCAAAATTTCCCTGGACCATAACTTTCAGTTTAAAGCTCAGATTTGAGAAAACAAATAGTCATGGGAAAGGTATTGAGGAGGACAAGAAATATATCCACCCATAATTTGAAATTGGGCACTAAAAGTTTCTCATAAATTAATAAAGTAATTATGTATCATTAAGAAGCTGAAAATTGCAGCATGTGAATGTTGTAACTTTCCGCTCAGAACTCATAATGAGGCATGAGTACAATCATTGGAGAGTTGTTTCTGAGAAGAATTTATTTAAGGAATCATATTTTGGAATAGTTTATTTATATTCTTCATAATTTGAAATGAATAATGACATGTAATCTAATTAATAAATATTTTACAATATGCTTAATTCTAACAGCAATTATTGAATTCACATTCTTGCAGAATTAGAGATACAAGAAAGAAGAATTTAATTCATATATGATAACTAGAGATATGGATGATGCACAAGGATATTAAAACCATGAAGAATAAATAAGAGATATGCATGTCGGCATGGGTAATGTTGAGAGTGAGCTTGATGGAAGAAGAGATGGGGAGGAGCTTGTAACTATGAGAAGCTTCTAAAGAGAAGTGCAAAGAATTAGAGTCGATGATGAAAGGATCATGAAATTTCAGGAGGAGATACTGCAAATCCTAAATATATGCTATAGAAGGAAGTCAACAAAGATTTGGGCACAAAGAGGGAGGCTAGTGCAAGGCAAGTGGAAGTATCTAGATCTCATGATAGGAGGTATGATCATGGAGGATATAGATGGTCAAGAAGTACTAGAAGGTGTTATCATCATCATTCCCTAGGGCACTCTACAAGAATATCATATGCATGTTCAAGGTCGATAAGTATCCCAAGTGTGTCTCATGTTAAACATCAGAGAAGAAGACACGGATCAGATAGCTTGCAAGGGGACATGATGAAGATGAAACCACCATCATAACTTCCAACAACATATTATTATTCCTTAATAGCATCCCTGAAAGAACCCCAAGTGGGTGAAACTACAAATAATGTAGATCGTGTAGTTTCCTTTTGCTCACTGAAATTATCCCACCAATATTTGACTTGGGGGATGACCTTAAGGACAACAAATGTAATCCTTATCTATCAAACAGTTATAGACAGGAAATTACCCTTCTAGAAGGTTTAACCATTTTTCTTTAGCATATGCATATATTTGACCTTCAAATATAGGAATATCAAAATTTATTTGTACCTTGAAGGGGGTGGTGCCTCCTCTCGAGGAAGATGTGTTTCTTTTTGGAAGTCGTCGAATGATTTGTGCAAAGTTATCCATCATCTAGTTCCTCTGTCGTGCGAGGGCTTCCTCGATAAAAACTTTAAAAGGATAACCTACCCCATCATCTCTCTTTTATTCCCACATGGGAGTTTGTCAAGTTCAATGAGGCCTATCTTGTAAAGGCTCAACTGGTTCGAGTCCCAACTGCTTATACCTTGACCTCGTTGGGGACATGCACAAAGAAACAAATGAAGAGCAGACCGCTTTGATACCACTAATCCGGATTTATGAGAAGAACAAAATGAAGCAAATATTTATAACATTAACACAGATATAAATAGAAAAATAATAGATATACAGTTAAAGTTAACTTATATTTAATAAAGAAATCTGTTGAAATTGTAAAATGTAGAATGAAACAATCTTGCTCGAATGGTGGTAGCTAATCTCTGAGAGAGATTTGGCAGCTATGCACATTCATTTAAGCATCCATAAGTAATCATAAAACCCTAGACATCAAAAAACCTAACCCTAGGAGATGAAGTGCCAAAAGTCATGTGGGCCCTGATGGGGTAAGTTGGTACATCAACTTCTTGGGGTCATAAATTTTGCATATGATATTTGTTTTAGGCGCACGATATCTTGTTGGAAAGGTCTATCCGTGGAATACACATTTTGTCGTCACACTATATCTCCATCTCCCATGTGACTATGGTGGGCCCAAAAAATGTTGTTTAGGGCCTAAAAACAATCCTGGAAGTTTAGGACCCAAAAATCTAGAAACAAACTGCCAAGATGAAAACTGAATGTGAGCCAGTTGGAAGAGCTAGGTGGCCACCTATATACACCTGGATCAGAAATGGAAAGTTAGTTATAACAAATCTTTGAACAATTTTAGGAAATTAACAGTCAGTTTGATGTGTAATGTGTGGCTTTCAAATTATTTGTGTTTTCATGGAATGATTGATTGAAATAGAATTTTGTATTGTTATTTGAAGATATTTGTATGTCATTGCATGTTTAATATAAAATTTTAAGAATTATTTTCAGTCCATTAAGTCGTAACAATATGTTTTTCAAAAATTTTCACCAAACATTTTATTGTTGGAATTTTATATAATTGGTAAGATTTGCAAAGGTTTTTACTCTTAAAACTAAGTATTTCCAATTGTGAAATCTTGAAAAATGTCAAACCAGTTGAATTTTTAATGGGATATGACATTCTAGTTTCTCCATATAAAATTTTATGATGTTGAAACCTCTCTCAAACATCTTGGAACAATTAATGGCAATGCTAACATTTAACTAAAATGATAAAAATGTAGTTTCCTTGTGGGAGAAATATGTCTAAGTTTGAAGTATTTAACAATTAAATATTATGAATCATTTCCAAAATACAAATCTGAGAAATTGTTTTTTTTTTTCAAAAATTCCTCAAGATGTTAGAAGTTTGACACTTTACCAATATGTTATTGAAGCATTGAGAGCTAAAAAATATCTTTCCAAACAATTGTTTCATTGTCACAATGTTCTTAGAATTCTTATGTGTATAGAAGGTGGCTAGAACATATAAAAGTCATCAATTAGCTATCACACAAATCTAATAATACAACAAGGAATCATCATTGTGATCACATCTAATGAAACACAAGCATCGTTTAACATCATTCTCACATCTAACGAAACACAAGCATCATTTAATATCATTCTCACACACATATAACAAGCATCATTTAACATACACATCTATCAAGCACATTTAACAAACATGTCTAACATGACCTAACAATGTACACATCAATATAAACATATAAATTAATTAAGTTCAGCATCATGATCAACAGGAAAATTGCACATCTAATGGACATTTTTATAACATACACATCTATCAAGCACATTTAACAAAAATATCTAACATGACCTAACAATATACACATCAACATCAACATATAAATTAATCACATCAACATGAACAAAAAAAAATGCACCATATATATATCATAGGGTGAGGGTACAAATCCTTCTCCCCCACCTCCCAATCTCATACAACATTGTACAGGTCAACCCTTTGATAATGATTCTCTCTCCATTGACATCTCTGCATAATTAACATATAAAATACATCAGCCTCATACATAAAACATAAAAAAAAAAAAAAAAATAGTAAATGGGAAATTTATTTATAAATACGGAAAAATAACTTTCTTCAAAAAATAAGTAAATTTCATCACCAATGCACCCAGAAAATAGTCAACCATCGTCTGTGGTGTGTATATTACTTGTGAGCATAGTCTAGAGTGTTCACATGTAACATAATGCACCGTATAAAAATTTTTATATTATTTTATGTGGTCTATTGTATAACCTTATCGCACCGGTGCGTTAAGGCTAACCGACGCACCACCTAAAATAATAAAAACTTAAAATCCTAAAGCACCGTAAAACCATTTTTAAAGAAATTGTTAATCTGGTGCGTAGCCTTTCCCGACATGCACTGGTGTGTTATAGGAAAGGAAACGCATTGCACCAATAATTTTTTAAAATTTGATAATTACGGTACTTTGGCATTTAGGCTCTATTTTTTATGGCAGTGCATTGGGTGATCATTAACGCACCGCATAAAATAATATATATGATTGATGTGGTGTGCCATTTAACATAACTCCCCATTGCATTAACGCACTGCATAAAATAATATATATGATTGATGTGGTGTTTCGTTTAACATAACTCCCCATTGCATTAACGTTATTTCAATGCACTGTTAAAAAAGAACTATATTATTTTAGGCCGTGCATCGATAAAATTACGCTCTGGTGTGTTCAATTTTACCCAATGCATGAGTGCATTAGAGTTTAAAAATGCACCACCGAACAAAATTAGGCATAGTGTTTCGGTGCACCATCTACAGTGCGAGATGAACGACTCAAACGCACCATGATAAAAAAAACAAAAAACTTAAAAACAATGGAAATTTAAGTGAATTTTGAATTTTAATCTGCTAAAAGTTTAAGTTATAAATAAATAAATACATTACCCGGGAATTCCTAGTCGGGGAATCATGGTTTCCATGTAGTTCGAAAAACCAAATTTTCCCATCGTTTGGCAAAATTCGTAGACATGCACTGAGCAACAGACGAAAAAAAGGGAAGCACCGACAAGAAGGCACTTCAGAGAGGAATAACTTGCATCAGTTCTTGAGAGCTCCACAACACTAAAAAGGGTAAAAATGAATTTTACGACCGGTAAATATCTTTTTTATTTAACCCTGTTGCAGTACACTTAATTATTAGACACACCGGTGTGTCAATATTTAAGTAGCACACTAGAGTATATTTGTTTTTTAAATAACCCTTCCACGGTGTGCCATTTGTTAGAGAAATAGTGCATCAATATTTAAGTAATTCACTTGAGTATATTTTTTTTGAAATAACCCTTCCATTGTGCGCCATCTGTTAGAGAAACAGTGTGCACCGGATTTTCTTTTTTTTTTGAAATAACCCTATGTAATGTCCCCACTTTGGGACATCATCACGGTATAGAGGTTTATGATGACCAGAGTAGCCATATGGGTGTTATAGTGAGTACAAGGGTTATTGAGAGGCATTGGGAGGTCCATCTTGCATTTCCCATAATATCTCATCATTATGATCCATTCCGCACAGGTTGGCTTTGGTTCCGTTGCATTCCGATGATTTCCATGATTTTGACTATTTTGAGCTATAAGTCAATTAAATTCACTGAAGAGGTCATTTTGGGCACATTACTTGGAGGAACCTCTCAATGTAATAGCTCATTGGAATCGGGGGGAGAAACACTATAGGATGGTATGGCTAGAAGTGACTTTCAATGGCTAGGGAAGCCACAAGGAGGGATAAGGCGCTTTTTAGAGGTAAAAAGGTTAATTAATTAATTAAAGTGATTTAATTTATTAATTAAATATTAATAAAATGAAAGTCAATTGGAGGGACAAGGTGAGCCAAAAATTATAAATGAAAGGCAAGGGCCTCTACTCATTCATTCATGTATGTTTATCTTTTGGATTTTTGGCTTCTAGCTAGAGGACCCATCTCTTGGAGGTTTTGAGGGTTTTGACTTAACAAACCCTAGAGGACGATTCAGTGATTCCGCCTAGCTTGTCTGAAGCTTGGTCTCGGAGATGAAATACTCTCCCACACCATTATAGATCGGTTCTATATCTTTGCAGGAGGATTCTACACAGGAACAGGCATAGGAAGAGAAGGAGGGTGCACCATTGGGGGTTTCCAACAAGGGGGGTGGACCATCCTTGTAGAGAGATTCATTGTAGGAGATTGGCAAGGCTTTTGGAGATTCTATCACTTGGGTTTTCATTACAGGGCCTTGGACATCAGATCTAGTCCATTCATGAGGAGTTTCAGGTTCTATTTGATTTATTAGATGCATGGGATGTATTGGAGGAGAGGAGCAAACTTCATAAATTGGTTTCAGTGTTTTTCTAGCTCAGATATTCACCATTTCTCTTGGGACTTCACCAGGGAGGTAACTAAGCCCCGATCTATCATTTTGGAGAGTTTCAGGAGGTTTGGAGGCCTCATTCATCCAAGACAATTTATTAGGGTTTCAACCATCTAGGGAGGCACACCATTTAGTGGAGGAGTTTTAGATCTACAAGGTTTGAGAGGGATCTTGGAGATTCGGGCACCTGGGTTGTTCTTGCCATCACCCGATCTAGTATTTGGAATCTTTCTTGAGGTGACTGGACATCTTTGGCACCAGGGCCGAATTGTTGAGGAGCTTTAGCATTCTAGCAAGATGCGGCATCTTCCAGTGGGGGTTTGGCACTTGGCCCAGATCTACTTGGCATTGGTCTTCATCTCTTATCCAACCTTTGGAGGCTTATTTTGTATTGTCGATAGCTTTTTGTAGCATCTCTATTGTCTATTTTCATAGCCATCTATTGAGCATTCCAGATCAACATCTCCATTGTAGCAGGTTCTTCTATCTTATGAATAAAAGCAGATTTGAGATGTTTTGGCTTGTCTATCATATTGCATATGGTTGAGGTATGTTCCATGGTTGTCTATTCTTGTTTATAGCTGCAATACACATATATAGCACATAATTAAACTCTAAGGCCGAAATCAAGAGGCCATTCAGCGAGTAAACACAAGTAAACAAGTAGACCAGCAAAGTGTTTGACGAAATACCTCACTCAAAAAAAGTTTTAAAAGACACCCAAAACCGTGATGATCCTGGCATAATGGCTTGGGATCATTACAGTGGTATTAGAGCTTAAATCCTGCAAACCTGAGGGGTCTTTCATAGGGATAAATGGATAGTTGGAAATAAATGGATAAGATAGCCTTTTAGATGACATGCTTGGAGATCATATATTCGGGCCTTAGCGAGGAAAATAGGGCTTTCATAACCTTTCCTCAGTATGTATCCTTTAGAAAGCCCAGTTGGAGCAAATGGGATATTTTACATGGGATCACCTTAGCAGATAAAAAGAAAAAAGAAATATCTATATGGATGGAAGAACAGAGAAACACCATGCCCAGTAGGAGCGCGAAACCTTGCTACAGTTGCAAGGGGTAATGGGAACCTGATCGTAGGTGTAGGGGTAAGGATCAACAACACATTATTGAGGCACACTATGATAGGGAGGATGAGGTGTGTGTGGATGGAGCGATAGATGTTGATTCTGAGCAATTGGATGATGACAGTGACTCTTGCAGAAAGGCTAGTGATAGTGACTCTACCTCAGAGGATAGTGATGATGAATCTTACACAAAGGATAGTGATGCTTGCACACTTGAGGAGGATGATGACCCTTGTGTTGTGGATAGGTAGTTGGATGGAAAGGATGATATCACCAGTGTATCAACAGACATATCACATACCATTAATGTCTTTACATCTCAACAGAGTGGTGACACCGGTGAGGAGTCACAGGTGTTAGCACCTAGAGATGATGAGATTCCTATGATGGTCGTGACACATATGTCATCCTTCTTGGCACCACTAATAGACACGTCACATGAGGGGGTAAGTGGCATGTCAGATATGATTGAGGAGCCTTGTGTGAGGGATGCACACCATGGACATGTAGACCCACAGATCCAGGAGGAGATACATGAAGTGCAGACATTTGACCTTACATATCAGCCAGAGGAGATTGAGTCATAGTTTTTGGAGACTCCATTAGTTGAGCAGATTATGGAGACTGATAGGTTTATGGAGCACTTACTTCCAGAACCTTCCTTCATTGATGTGAATGCACTCTTTAGCAGTCAGGATGACCATGGCACGTGTCTGGATACATCTACATGGGATCCAGGCATAGATGATAGTAGCAGGGTGAGTGCACAGGAGGATACGTCTTCTTATACAGGATACAAGGTGATTTGGAGGGAGATAGCACCTACTGATGGGGTGCAGTGGTAGATAGGAGGACCCAGCAGCACAGTAGGCAGTGGGAAATTTAACACTTTATCTTATGCAGAGAGTGTTTTTGGGGATTCCAGAGTTGACACTAGCAGGAGTGACAGTAGCAGTGAGGGATATGAGGTGGCACCTCAGCATGTCCATGACCAAGAGCCACATCACTTAGCAGCATAGTTGAGATTTAGTGAGGCTATGATCATGGAAGCCACTAGGCGCATTGATGACATGCATGCAGTGATGGAAAATTACTATTGGAGAGCATCAGTGGAACATGGTAGTTCAGATGAGGGGATTCCCATGGATGATTTTCATACTCTCAGGGAGAGAGTATCTATGATGAGGACCGACTACCATCAGTTGTTGGCTGACAAAGATTACTTGTTGAGGGTTGGTGAGATGTATCATGAGGCTCTGAGGGAGCAGGAGTTGGAGATGGTCCGACTCACTCAAGAGTTGGAGAGCACTCGAGGATTCTTGAGAGGAACACAGACTACCCTTCAAGAATCAGAGTCTAGATCAATTGAGTATCTTGAGGAGATTCGTCAGAGATCCACTTCATATGTCTTAGTGGACACTCAGATATATGATTCAGTCACGTTGCTAGGAGATGTTGATGATATAGAAAAGGAGCACCAAATGATGGATGACACTTCCATTTGTCTTCCGAGAGCGGTTGGCCTCCATATAGAGGTTATTCCAGCGGTACGCCCAGGATCTGTGATGCAACATGAGTCTACATGAGATGAGAATACAGTGATGAGTGATAGCTCATAGAGACATGCCGAGATGTATGATGGGATTCAAAGGGGTGTATTGACTTGCATGGGGGAGACACACTTAGGGGAGCATGCAGATACCACTCCTTTACAGTAGCACATGGATATGAGAGAGAACCTTCACCATATCAGCAGTTGCATGAGAGATGTTAGATGGAGGTTGGTTGACCAGCAGTCGGAGGGGTTACTTCCGGTTGTACTGGATGGTTGGGATTCGGTGATGACCACAGGAGAGAATTTATCATGGATACCAATGGACGAGCTTCTGGTCGAATCCTTAGGATTGACCAAATCATGTGATGCCTTCCAGTCCTACAGTCAGCTGTAGATATGTCTGTTATCCTTTTCTGACACATTTATCATTGACAACAGCATGAGGAGGATAGCAGATGAGCACAGAGGGATTCTGATAGTGATCAGTCTCACACAGGAGAAGTTAGATGATATTGGAAGTGATAAAATTCCAAGTTTTCCATGGGATTCGGGATTTCATTGGGTGAGCTAGATGCTTCACTACATGATGACCCAAGTTGTGCCCGAGAGCTACATACTCCACCAGGGGTCGTTCTAGAGTGGACCTGCAGGGATTTGTCCGATAGAGCAAGGCAACTTTTCACTCTTGATCATCATGATCGAACGTGGAGATGGGTGGATAGGTACTTATTCTATAGAGATCCCTTTACAGATACAGTTTCTAGACAACAAGTCTGGTGGTCACAGGTATTTCATCTTGACGATCCAGGAGAGGAGGATCCAGTATGTATGCAGGGGAAAGACAGTCATGGTCAGAGTGGTGTAGGTCCAACATAGTGATCTTCGACAGAGATTAGCATGGGACCCACTGATTGCAGGGTTGAGAATTTCACTGACTGACATGGGTGAGTGGACCTTCGCAAGGGAAAGTTGTTCTAACTTTCCACTTAGCTTTAGTGTTGAGGGGAGCACAACGCTTGAGGGTGTCTCACGGAGGTCTTGAAGTACCTCATTCTAGCAGCAACATGTGCACTTGATGGAGGCCGTGTGGATCTTGGTATAGATTTGGAGGATGGACTCATTCTGATATGAGGCCATGTGTCAGGCGCAGGAGGTTCACAAGGTTGATATCTTTCAGGACTATGCTTCGCAGAGTATTGTAGTTCACTTCCTAATATGTGATCCAGGGGGTGGCGTGTACTATTGTTCACATTTCGATGGGTTCTACTGTTTAACCCACAGGTGGACATGGGATCCTGGTATTTTATTTGAGTGGATTTGGTTATTTCTTGAGGACAAGAAATTTTCTAGCAGGGAGGACTGTAATGTCCCCACTTTGGGACATCATCACAGTACAGAGGTTTATGATGACCAGAGTAGCCAGATGGGTGTTATAGAAAGTACAGGGGTTATTGAGAGGAATTGGGAGGTCCATCTTTCATTTCTCATCATATCTCATCATTATGATCCATTCCGCACAGGTTGGCTTTGGTTCCGTTGCATTCCGATGATTTCCATGATTTTGTCTATTTTGAGCTATAAGTCAATTAAATTCACTGAAGAGGTCATTTTGGGCACATTACTTGGAGGAACCTCTCAGTGTAATAGCTCATTGGAATTTGGGGGAGAAACACTACAGGATGGGATGGATAGAAGTGACTTTCAGTGGCTAGGGAAGCCACAAGGAGGGATAAGGCACTTTTTAGAGGTAAAAAGGTTAATTAATTAATTAAAGTGATTTAATTAATTAATTAAATATTAATAAAATGAAAGTCAGTTGGATGGACAAGGTGAGACAAAAAGTATAAAGGAAAGGCAAGGGCCTCTACTCATTCATTCATGTATGTTTATCTTTTGGATTTTTGGCTTCTAGCTAGAGGGCCCATCTCTTGGGGGTTTTGAGGGTTTTGACTTAACAAACCCTAGAGGACGATTCGGTGGTGAAAGATTCCACCTAGCTTGTACCAAGCTTGNTTCTAGATTGGTTATACATTAGTGTAGGAGGGTTCTACAGAGCCAAAGCCATAGGAAGAGAAGGAGGGTGCACCATTGGGGGTTTCCAGCAAGGGGAGCGCACCATCCTTGGAGAGAGATTCATTGTAGGAGATTGGCAGGGATTTTGGAGATTTTATCATTTGGGTTTTCATTGCAGGGCCTTGGACATTAGATCTTGTCCATTCATGAGGAGTTTTAGGTGCTATTTGATTTATTAGATGCATGGGACGAATTGGAGGAGAGGAGCAAACTTCAGAAATTGGTTTTAGTCATTTGTTAGCTCAAATATTCACCATTTCGCTTGGGACTTCACCAAGGAAGTAACCAAGCCCAAATATATCATTTTGGAGAGTTTTAGGAGGTTTGTAGGCCTTATTCATCCAGTCCAAATTATTAGGGTTTCAACCATCCATGGGGGCACACCATTCAGTGGAGGAGTTTCAGATCTATAGGGTTTGAGAGGGATCTTGGAGATTTGGGAACCTGGGTTTTTCTTGCCATCACCCGATCTACTATTTGGCATCTTTCTTGAGGTGATTGGACATATTTGGCACCAGGGCCGAATTGTTGAGGAGCTTCAGCATTCTAGCAGGACATGGCATCTTCCAGTGGGGGTTTGGCACTTGGCCCAGATCTACTTGGCATTGGTCTTCATCTCTTATCCATCTTTTGGAGGATTATTTTGTATTGTCAAGAGCGTTTTGTAGCACCTCTATTGTCTATTTTCATAGCCATCTGTTGAGCATTCCAGATCGGCATCTCCATTTTAGCAGGTTCTTCTATCTTATGAATAAAAGAAGATTTGAGATGTTTTGGCTTGTCTATCATATTGCATATGGTTGAGGTATGTTCCATGGTTGTCTCTTCTTGTTTATAGCTATAATACACATATATAGCACATCATTAAACCCTAAGGCCTAAATCAAGAGGCCATTCAGCAAGTAAACAAGTAGACCAACAAAGTGTTTGACAAAATACCTCTCTCAAAAAAAGTTTTAAAAGACACCCAAAACGGTGATGATCCTGGCATAATGGCTTGGGATCATTACACCCTATCACAGTGCACCATTTATCATAGAATCAATGTGTTCGTAGTATAAAATGCACAAGTGCGTTATGTATTTAGAAAATCACCATAAACAAATATCGTCTAAAACCTTCGCCCACTCTCCTTCACTAGTGTCCTCCACTATAAACAGATTTTTGGGCTATGTTTATAGGGTCTTCCACAAAAACCTCTGCTATAGGGTATTTTCCCTATGGTGAATATGGTTGGTATGGGTTTTCATCAGACTTAATAAAATAAACTCTTGATAAATAAGTACATTAATTTTCTATGCATATAAATATTATATTATAATATTAATTCTTTATGCATAAATATATTATGTGTATTTACATTATATAGTGATAACTTTATAAAATATATAATTTATTAATAATACTAAATATACACTATATAAAAGAGAAATATCTAGATGTCAACTAATACCATCATATTTGTTCATTATTATTGTTAATTCATAACATAAACGATAAAACCTTTGGTGGTTTTTTCATTGATAGAATTAAAATACGCTAATTCAATGCAACTTATAAAAATAATAATTTCCTGTATGGAATAAAAGTAGCCCAACTCAATAAATTAGTCTTTCGAAAGATTTATTTTACACAGAAAATGAAAAGCATATGCAGTGGCAAGGTTAGGATGGTGACTCGTGTTGATGCATTGATGAGGCCCTGCCCCCAATGCACAAGGTAGTCGTAGGGAGGGGCATGTGTGGTTGGAGATAAATGGATCCCAAGTTGTTTTGGACATGTTGCAATCTATGCACATGCATAATCTATACGCCTTTGATTCTTTTTATTATCCTTCACCTAGGTTATGATTTCCAAGAACATGCACACCACATTTAGCATATGTAGGATCGCCCTCCTCCACTAGTCCATGCTTGAACTCCATTACATTTTAGGTCAGTTAGTGCACTAGAGGGATTTTAATTCGCAACGAAAACGGTAAAAAATTATGAAATTCAGGAATATTTTGGACATGGTTGTTGCTTAATTCTCCTTTCATAACCAAAATCTTTCTAAAACAGGGGATCAAACATCGGTTTTTTCAGAAGGAAAAAATAAAAAATATGAGTCGCTACTCAACATGAAAGTGGGGATATGACATGCCAATAATTCATGGTAGTTATGGTTCATGAATTTTTTAAATCATGGCCATTACAGGTAACAGAGGCTAAAAATGATCTAAGATGCATTATTTTCCGGTAAAACAATTTTGACCCTTTTCGAAAAAACCATAAACAACACCTAGGCCATGATATATTCTCGTCACGCTTGTAATTATTGCCTATATGTTGAATATTTCATTTATAAATGTCATAAGATGCACAAATAGGGCTTCAAATTTAATGCACGAATTTTTTCATTGAAGAGGAAGGAGGCAAAGAAGGAAGAGATGGGTTCGATAAAGAGATCACAGAATCTGTGAAGAAACAAACATGTCAAGCCCTAGCTATAAAATTTCTCATCCCGATATTGATTTCTCTAATCTTTTGGGATGACTGGACCATGGTCATGTATCCCATGGAAAATATTATTACCGTGTGTGGAATTTCAGTGTTGATTTACAAGATGATAAAGAAGAAGACATGTGCAGGCCTATCACTCAAGACTCAGGAAATCACTGCCATTTTCTGAGGGGTGAGGGTCTACCTGAATGTTTGTCTATGAAATTCCAACAGGGAAATCAACCTGTATATGATCGTAATTGTAGGAATGGATTTACTTGCATTCATAATGACCATATGGGTTATCTATATCATTTGATTGAAGCACGTTGACAACTTACTAATATATTACGTGCGCACTCCTTTCCTTGGTAATGCATTCCTTGACTCATTGTTGTTTGGAATTTATTTTTTTGAATAGGTTCAATGGGGTGTTTATTCCCTATATGGAAGTTGTGTTAGTTCTGACACATCTGTGCATAATGCAAAGAACAAGGGTTGTGGAATCGTTTGCTACTTTCTCTGTGTTTTCTCTTGGTGTGGAGATTATTAAAATTCACATTTTGGCTCATACTGATCCCGGAGGAATTTGTGGAAGGCACCATCACAACTAACTTAGATTTGGAGCTTTTCCTATTCTTGCTCTCCAAAACTATTCATAGATTCCTCCTGGAAGATTTCATTTATTACTATCTGAAGAATGTTTCAAGCAACTAGATTTTGATGCGTCTCCCGACCATAGTGGTTGAACAATCACATGTTTGATATGATCATATCTAGACTAGTAATCCCGCAGAGAGAGGTAAATATTGCTATTACAGTTTTTTTTTGCATCCATTTTTTTTGGGTACATCATTAATAAGAATCATGCACTAATTCAAATATGGCATGGATGGTTTTGGGTTCTCTCCCTCATTGTAGATTCAGTTAATTTATTGTTTTATTTGATTGGCTCTATATATAAATGACTTTCGCACGGTCCCAATGCTGAGGCACGCAACAACAGAACAATGATGTGGTCATGTAGTGCAATATAGATGAGGGTGTTACATGTTGACCAC
>JASDQU010504566.1:35719-65473 GCA_032191745.1 Picea mariana | reverse complement strand
ACCTGATCATTTGTCGCTCATACTATCAAGGGAAGATGTAGGAAATATGGATGATAATATACCAGATGAAAACTTGTTCGCAATATAGATGGTCGATGATTACTTTAGAGATATTATCTGGTTTTTTAGTACATGAGTAGCCCCACCCGACCTTACAATTGCGTAGAAGAAACAGTTAGTTGTAAAGGCATCATATTATCAACTTATAGTGGGGAATTTGTATAAGTTAGGTATAGATGGTATTCTTTGCGATGTGTATTGGAGTGCAAAATACCTATGATATTATCAGAGGAACATGAAGGAGTTGTGGGAGGCCATTATGCAGGGAAAGCGATGACTCAGAATATTTTTCACGTAGGACTTTGGTGGCCCACCCTTCATAAGGATTCTAAGGAGTTATGTTAAACCTGTGATGTCTGTCAAAGAGAGGGAATCCATCTAGAAGAGACGAGATTCCTTTAGTACTGCAAGTTATGTTGTCGGATTTGGATAAGTGGGTAGTTGATTTCATTGGACCAATCAACCCACTAACAAAAAGGACAGGAGAAATATATATAATTTCTTTGACATATTACTTGACCAAATGGGCTAAGGTAGAACATGTCAGAGATTGCAGCTCAGAGACTGTTGCACAGTTTTTGTTTGAGAATGTTGTTACAAGGTTTGGATGCCTGAGGATCTTTATGAGTGATTAGGGGACCCATTTTCTAAATAAACTGATTACTTCTTTGACAAAAGAATTTCAAATTTATCATCAGAAGAGCACACCTTATCATCCTTAGGAAAATGGAATAGTGGAAGCATTCAACAAGATACTAGATAATTCATGGAAGAAGATACATAATGTAAACCGAGATGACTGAGACTTAAGGATTCCAGTAGTATTATGGGTATATCGGACCAAAAGTAAGAATTTGATAGGACAAACACCATTTAGATTAGTATATGGAAAGGAAGCAATTATACCCATGGAGTTCATTATGACGAGTCTACATGTTTATGTGCTGATAGAGATCACTGATTCTAGCAGAGTAAAGAAAATATTATTAGAGCTAGTAGAACTAGAGGATGACCGCTTCGCCGCAGGATTTCATCAACAAATTCAGAAAGTGTGCAAAAAGTCATGGCATGAAAAACATATTAAACAGAAGAAGTTCCAGATGGGAGACTTAGTTTTACTCTATGACAACAAGTTTTTGCAGCACCCTGGGAAGTTACAAATGCATTAGTTGGGTTTGTATGTGATACTATTTGTGACAGAGGGAGGTATTCATTAGTTGGAGAAATTAAATGGAGAAATCATGGAAGGACTGGTCAATGATAGTCAGTTGAAACTTTATAGGGAAAAATAGGCTTCTGCACACTAGTCAGAGTGTGTAGCATGTGTACCATAGTATTTGTATTATAATGTATTATAGAGGAAAATAAAAAAAAATAAAAGATCTTGAGGTAAGCCACAATAAACATTGGAAGAGAAAACAAAGATTGAAGTTTTGAATCATGCATTGTTCAAAGATTCAAATTAGCATAAAAAGGGACGAACAAGAAAATTTCATGGAGAATTGAACTGTGCATAGAAAGGAAGAACTAGGATAAAGACCTGCGCAAATGATGGGAAAAACATTAAAGAGAAAACATGATGGTGGGATGGTGGAAAAGCGTAGTCATAAATGAAAAATTGTGATGAGATTTCTGACAGGATGGAAAATCTAGACCATGATCCACCAGATAATCCGAAATTAATGTAGAATCTAGAAGGAATTGAATATGAACACAATTGGATGGGACTGCAAGTTTGGGTGCAAAGAGGTATGAAACAACTAGTAGCAAGCTATAAAATAATACGAGGGTCAACGAGAGAAGGTTATTGTTGAATGAACATTTGAAGATAATAGAGAGATAGAGGAGAGCCAAATATTAAAAAGAACAGACCAGAATGTATCAAAGACAGAACTGAGTGTGTCAAAGACAAAGACAAATTAAAAAGAGCTATGGTGCCACCAAAGGCAGGAGAATCCATGTCAGGAACAAAAAAATCATGCACTAAGCAAGAAACAACGCCAGTATAAGAAGAAATCTCAAGAGTGGAGACATCAAATCCGATAAAATTTTCCAGGTTGTATGTACTGCCAATAAATCCTACAAGAAAGCAAGTAAGATTGCAAAAGGAGGCGAAATACAACCTTGTTACATTGACGATTCCACCTAGGGTCACTGTCGAGGGAGATATGTTGGGCACAGTTGAAAGCCTAAGGTTTTTTGACCACGATTTGGTAGATCTAAAGAATTTTCCAGAGTTAATGCCACAAAATTATCTGTACCCATGAATGAACCATAGATAACTTTTAATCATAGTCGAGCTATAAGAATGGGAAACATGATTGCAACAAACAAGCATTCTAAACCTATTAGATATCCCACATTTCAATAGAAGCACGGAGATCAACATCTATGTTAAGTTATTACTAAGTTTCATCCATGGAGGGTTCTTATGGTTGGACAGAGCAATTTTGATTGAAACCCAATTGATAGTGTGGATTACATGATTTCCATCAGTAGGGGAAGACCCTTTACCATTATTTCTAGACGAGATGCAAGAAAAATATGTGGTATAAAGGATGAAGGAAAAATATGGCACGCATATATGAGTGCGTAGATTAGATGTAGCGAGCATCAACACTGATATCGTAATATTTGTGAAATTGAAGGGAGCACATCAACAGAACTGAGTGGATCAGGACGAGACATAGGTGAGTGTTGGGGGCCTGTTGGGACATGAATTTTGGGACCAATTTTTGGATTTACGCAGTGTGCACAAAGGAAGGAAAGGAAATTGGTTCACTTTTAGGATCAATGCACACAAAAGAAGGAAGACAATTAGAAGCTATTAGGCATTTTTGGTCCATTTGATATGGGCTAAGCCCCAATTTAATAGTATAAATATGTAAGGGTTTTTGGGATAAAGTAGCTTGATGGTCATTGTGAAATATAATCTTAGTAGTGAATGATAAAAACTTGTGAGTGAATGGAAGAGAGAAGTGTGACAGAGAGAGAATGACAAGGGAATGATGAGTGAGCATAGTGCACACTTCTTGTAATGAATGATTCTGAATAATAAAATGAGAAGATGGATGTTGTGGATGTATCCCATCTTGGGTGAACCACATTAAATATGGTGTCTCTGTGTTATGCTATGATGTGATTGTTCTATATTTCACACATATGATTTAATTTCCATTAGTATGAATATGCATATGTTATATGTTTCTACGCACATGATAAAAGACATAATGAATGAATGTTAAGTAGAATGGTTAGAATGAATGGTTCCCATCCCTTCATTACTGTGGAAACATGATTCTTTCAGTCCCCATAAATACCTCGGGTGAAACTTCACCTGCTCGCAGGTGATGCTGAAAGGGCTAGTATCTGAGGGTTTTGTTGGTGATTTCATGTCGAACCTTGGGTCTTCCCACTGCGTGCTAATAGTAGTCGATGGAGTGATGGCCGATAGATACATGGTTGATATAGAAAGGTTTTCATAGGAGGCCAATCAATGTTAACAAAGCAAGAGAATCAACTAGAGGACCATCGTTGTCGAAGAAGTAAGGTCATCAATGGGAGGAATTTTTGATGTCAGCTAGAGGACCAACAACATTGACAAATCATGGCCATTGATGGAGGACCATCAGTGTCAACAAAAAAAGGTAATTGATAGGAGGACCATCAATGTCAATGATAAAATATCACCGACAAGACCAACAATGTTAATGAAGCAAGTTTGTTGATAGGAGGATCATCAATGTCAATAAGAAATGTCATCAATGGAAGGGCCAAAAATGTTTAAGAATAAATTTTATTGATGTCAATATAGAAAATTCCATTGGAGGTTGTCAATATGGGAAAAAGTGATGGCAATCAAGTTATTGTTGATGACTCATGTAGAAGTTGTTTGCCAGTTGTTATCACCCAAAATAACATCCCCCCTGGGGGATGATATGGGGATAACATGATACGAAAAATGTACCACTGTCACATTATTACAATATCCCCTTCACTTTAGGCCATCTCCTAGAGACCAAGGGGGGTATTCCAATCCTTCCAACGACACACCTCAATACAAGTTAGATAGACTAGTGCCTTAGTAGCCAAATGCCTTAAGAATGTTCAACCAAGATTTAGGGAATAAACCACTATACTATAGAGAGCATTAGGAGATACTTTTAAGAGTGTTGATATTTGATATAAATATTCTACAACATAAAATACAAACCAACACTATAAAACCACCCTTTAAATGATGAAAAATGTACCTTTTACCCCACAAGAGTGAGGTATTGTTGCACGAATCAAGGGTGATTGATATAGCTGAGTTGTACCTTGATTGTTTTTTATAAGTTGGGCTATATTTCTGCTGTACAAATATTCCATAATCTGATTTATGACATAAAACACAAAAAATTGTAGTTTTGGACCATAAAAAGTGACCAACAGGTGCCTAAAGGCACTTAGGATGAGGATCCTTGGACACTTTCTGCTAGGACAAAGAAATATTAGTGTAAAAAAAGCCCAATAATGATAAAAAAAAAACAAGTACAAGTGAATATTATCCAAGCAGTTACTTCAAACTTGCAAAAAATGGTGCAAATCCCCTTGGGATTTGACCAAAAATATCCAAAATGAATATGAAAGAAATGAACTACTTTGGAGATGATTTTCACCATTAAAATATGTTAGATAATCTTGATAAACAATTCCAAAGTGAAATAAGAGAAAGGGTAGGGTTAGATTTTACCTTTATGGGCCAAACCCTAGTTTTAAGGTTTTAACAATTTTGATTTATTGTTGCAATTAATTTCCAGAATTGAATAAACCCTTAAATTAACCACAAGAACATTAGATAAGACGATAAAGAGCAATATAAGAGGGCCAATTTTCCTCCTAGGGTTAGAAATATAAGAATTTAGCACAAACCCTTGGATAGAAATGTCTATAAAGTAAAAGTAAACCATTGGAGTTATTCTAGAGATCACAATAAATATTTTTGATGGCTTATATATTTTGTATTTTTTTATATTTTTGTGTTTTATGGAAAATAAACACAAGAATTAAAATTTTAGGGTTTTTGGTTGGTGAATGTTGGGATTTAGGGCATAGCCTTATCTCCACATAGGGCTTATGTGATCAAGAAGTATGCCCCTCTAAGAATTGATTATCCCTATTTATGGATTATAACTAATGACTAGGTCCACACAGCTAGCAGTCTCTTACTAATCAAGACAAACCATGATAATCAATTCCCTACAAGAAGGGTTTCCTCAAGGGAATATTCTTCACCAACTAAATCAACAAAATATTTGGAAGAATGCTTGAAACCCTTGCCAAGGAGCATAAAACTAATAAAGACAAGAGACAAACCCTTACCAAATAGTTTTAGAGAGGAAGGAAGAGATACAAACCCTATACATCCTCTTTCCAAGTAGTTGTGCAATTCCTCAATGGATTGATTTTTCTAGTTTATGTATAACTTGAAAAAATCACTATAGCCTTTGAAAATATTCCAAGAATAATAACCAAGAAAGATAGAGCTCCAAGAATTGACACCAAAAATGCACCAAGAAAATATCTTCTATTAAATGGCTCCAAGAATAATATCCAACAATTCACAACCAAATGAGCAAGAGGAGACACTATATTTATAGGTGATTCTCTCACCTCCTCTCCATTGTTTATTCCCTAACATTAGGATAAAGAATACAATATTATTGACTTGTCATCCACACAATTGGATACTAAGTCTAGATTACAATTAAAAAATTCTTTCACATTGTTGAAACTCTCATAGAAGGGTGATGTCAACTTTTAGGAAAGGGCATATTTAGCCTTTCTAGAACCACTTTCCATCTTTAGAGGCTTGGGGAGGGTTCTTTTGAGCACTCAACACACCCTAAAAAGTCTATGTCCATTTCTACTTTTTGGGTACCACTTGATCCTTTGCACTGTTTGTTTTCACTTCAGTATGAAATTGATGCATGTGCTTATCTTTTATGTTTCATGTTTGAATTGTTTAAAGTTGGCTTGAACATACAACAACGAATCAACATAACTTTAAAAGGGACTTAACAACTACTTAAGGAATTGATAATCCAAATATTTCCCCAACACTCTTAGGAAGTTCAGAATCAGTAAAGGTTAAAGGTGACGAAAATCACTTGAGAAGTTCAAAATAGTCGAGCCCCAATCTTCATCGGTGTCAACGGACGAAAATATCCCTTTTCTGTGAATGATATTTGGCAGAAATGTCGTCGAAGACCGATCTATTTGGCTTTGGTAGGAAAATGGAAAGAGTAAGAGCAGCGCAAGGAGAGGAGTGTATCACTAACTGCTGACTCCTGATACGATTTCGATGTCGAAGAGTTACAAAATGATAATCCACAAAGAATACTACGCATTAATTTTACATTTTAATGTCGATCGCCGATGCCATCCAAGCATCAAAAATCATAGTATCTAGCTCTTTTAGTGCTTTCGATATGAGTGAATTCCCCAAGTGAAATCCTTACCCACCCACCAAATGCTAAACTTTATGTTTTAAATATTTTAATAACCCTGAGTTAATAACGCCACGTCAACATCAATCAATATCAGAAATTTTAAAGGGAACATATCAACAAACTTACAATGCAACTCAGAATAATAACAGTTATAAAATCCCATAATTTGCACGAAAACTTAGATAAGAGAACACGGTTAATTTACATATAAAAGGAACTTGATACATTCAAAACACTTTCAAATTTTTCATATAATTAAAGCTCCCGCCAAGATCAAGTTACATAAAAATAGACACCACCGACGTCTTTACTAATCGGCCAGGCATAGTGAGAATATAAAAACCCTTACAACAAAAGAGAAAAACTATCAAGTGTCACTTTGGAGAATGCAAAGAAAGAGCCCTCCCATTATGTATCTCCTACACACGGACCTTCCCCTGGATTACACCTCGCGCCCTGTAATGTTTTCTTTTCCTCTTTCGCTGACATTCTCTGCACCTCATGAAACTACACAATTGTATCTTGTGCTTCTGTAAGTCATCTCTGGAGCCAAACTATGCTTCCTTTGCGACCGTGCGACATCGATACCTCTTGCCTCCACCAACTGGCTCCACAACCCTCTATTTTCTTGGTAGAGTTCAGCTATGGAAAGTTGGGCCCGCTCTAACTACTGGATGGGACTCTTGATGGGAGAACCCAGTTCCTTTGCCCTTCCCTTTCATCTCCCACTTCCTCTACTGATAGTCCTGACAGGCTCCAACCAGTTAGTAAGCATCGTATACCCCTCAGCGACTGGATGTACACTCAGCTCAGCTGGGAGGTGGTCTTCTTCCCCTTTTCCCGTATCTTTCCTAGGCCTCCCCCTTCTCCGTGGTGCCTTCTCCTAAGAGGGCACGACCCCAGCATATATATTTCATATGTACTTCTCTCCACCCCAACCTCCATTGGAGACACCGACACCGTCTCCGAGCAAAGGCCTGTACCCTTTGTTAGAGCTTCAAGGACACTAGAAGCCAATAAGAAAGAGTCCCAGGCATGTTGGGGCTCAGACCTAGCACTTCGGCTACCTTGCAAACCTTGTCCCTTGTTTAAAGGGGATCCCATAGTGCAACAACGTAGTGGCTTGGACCTACAGATGGTAAAGGACTACTACATGGAGTTTCACTAGAATAAACTCACAATACCAATGTTACAGAGGTATAAGCTCGACATATGTGTAGAATTCCACACAGAACTCCTAGAATTTATAGAGGAACGAAGGAGCGAAATAGAGTGTACCAAAAGAACACTCACGCCTCATGATAAGATGTCTTGAAGACTTAACGCATCACAACTATTCGATGGATGAAATCCAGAACGCATAAAATGTCACTGATCAAAGTGGGATGTACGGTATGATCATTCCAATCTCTTTAAACTCCCAAGCTTCCATTATTGACGAATGATAGTTGACACACTTGGTGATACAAATTATGGAGGAATTTAATGACTTCCTTATTACGGTGTCTGACCTTTTGGGAGCGTACACACACATGCTTGACTCTGGCATCTTTTCTTGGCCCCAAAGTTCGAGCGACTACTATGACGGTTCTGATGCTCATATCTTTCGTACTTGATTTTCCACGCTATGACACACTGACATAACTCATTTAAACTGAAGAGAAGTGGTGACGTGGACAAAGACATCGCATGTAATTCAAAGGGGCAACTGGGATCACGTAAGTGTTAAATGATTGAGACTAACGATCTCCACAGGTACGCATCGATCTATTTTGTTTGTTTTTATCTTATATTATATTACTTGATCACTAAACTACCTCAACCCTGATTGTAGGAAAGATTCCTCGATTACCGAAAAAAGCTTTCTTCGTGATCTCGTCGAGGAACTCTAAAGAAACATCGAAGCAGAGTTGAAGAGCGATGAAAGATATCGGGCCCCCTGAGTTTGGCACCCCCGATAAATTTACCGACCTGAGTGACGTGGTCAAGTTGCATGCTAAACAAGACTCGCTATTGGCCGAAGAGATCACAAAGATAATCAATGTGAGGCTAGGGCAAGTGCAACAATTCGCAGAGCATCCGATTAGAGCCCGAACCATGCTACAGCAGCTAAACTACAGTTTAGTAAAGTATCGGGCACATGCAGTGGACATCAGGAGAATATATGCGGCTCTGATGGAACAACACAGATTTCCATGGGCCCAAACTTGTGAAGAAATGTTTATTAGCTGGTCTAAATATGAGAGAAGTCACCCTTTCCAAGAAATATCTCGGGTTGACTGTTAAAGAAATTGTTAGTAGATAACGCCACATGGCTATTTTTTATTTTTTTAAACTACACTTAGCTTTTAATTTCAGTTATACTTTATATTATAAATAAAGACATCGACCAAAGAGTCAAGGGTCGATGGTTGTTGTAAGAACTCTTTCTTTTTTTGGTTGTTAAGAATTATTTTGAGACTGCTATGAATTGAGAAGTCCTTCTGGACCAAACACAAGCTATTTTCATCAAATGCATTTGATTGGACTTGGAGAAGAACTAATTCCTATCCTATTTCATGAATGATGCAGTAATGAGTAAGAGAAATTAATTATGTTGTCAAGTTATCCGATGCAATGTTTTGATGTTCTTTTCTTTAATGATGAATACAAATCATTGTGTTATTATCTGATGAATGTTCATGCTAGATGAATTATTTTTCTTGTCATTATCTTATTACATCTGTTCTTTCTTCCTGCTAATTAGTTTCTCAGACAATAATTGGATACTCACATGGTTAATGTATTAGTACTAGGCCTGTGGTATAGAGTCATTGTCTGCATGTTGAGCAGCGCGTTATCCCAAGCTCAACCTCTTCCCAGTAGTTAAAAATTAATCCTTTCAGTTGTCAAGTTGGTTTATACTGGCTTGCATCTCTCATACTAGCCCCACCCAAGAGAAAATACAAAAGAGAATAGTCCTAACTAAAGGAAGAGCCTTCACAAGAAAACACAAATCCCATCGATAAATTGGCCAAATCACAAGATCTGGAGAACCATTCCATCTTCAAATGCCACAGAGTCTAATTGGGCCTTGGTGGTGGGTTTGGTTCCTACTTTTGATTTAATGGATTTAATACCCATCAATAGGTTCATAATGTGGAGAGTAATACTCCTTAGCCACTCATTTTTCAACTTCTAGCTCAAAAGTGGAGGACGACCTCACCCCACGCTATAAATCATCCTTGAAAGTGGACAAATTCCTTATATTTATGTGTAAAAGATAATAACGTATTCATAAAGTGCATCCACAATGATAGATAAGGGTCAAATTAACCAAAGACATGTTCCAAGTCACTTAATTGACCTCCACCTCATCAATTTAGCCCCAAATGACCTCCAAAATTCTCTTGAAGTGCCCTAAAGTAAAGTCCACCTCCTCTTTTAGTGATAAATGCTTCAAATGATTCCCAAATAATGGGACATTGGACCCTATGAAACATGGTGAGTGAAGGATAAATACACGTGAGTGAAGAAAACCCATATGTGCCTTGAAGAGGGTGATATGATGCCTCAAAATCCATGCAATGCATGTACTATTGCCTCAAAAAATGTGCAACTAGATAATCATGTGTAGAATGGCCTTTGAAGGCCCAAGTGTGGTTCATACATATGGAAGAGAGGGTCCATGTTGGTAAGAAGTGCTAAACCATGGGTGTGACAAACCTCACAAAGTACAATCACCGTTTACAAAGAAAATAATAATAAGTGAGTAACTAGAGGCCCTATAAACCATGTATCATGGTAGATTTATCTCAAAATTACAACATACCTACCCAGGGAATTAATTCCCAACATCACAGGAGAGTTACCAACTTCGAAGGGGTAGTCAATTGGAGAAATAAAACCTAGCACCCTTAGAATGGGGACTAAGAAGACATGCCATGATCATCCACCTGAGGGGATCTAGGTAACCTATAACCAACACCAGTACATAAGAATCATCCTATAATGGCCACATACAAAGAAAACCATCAGAATTTGGGCATGTCGGAGTGGTCACGTCTCGTGAAAATATATAGGGTACACTCCAGAGAATCTAGGGTGTAACAACAACTACCAAGAACCCCATGGCGGATGGAGGTGTTGTCAACAATGAGGAAGTGAACAATGTTGATGAAGAGGAAATTCTTGGACCAATCATGCCCCCTTGGAGAGCAATGGTTCTCATTACATCAATTTTTGTTGCCAAGTCAACAAAATTCTATTGAATCTAGTTCTTAGTGAACCACCTTCCTTTCTACATGAGTTTCCCTCATAGGGTAGTATGGAATGTCATTGTGTCTTCTTTATTATTATGTCTACTATATCATCTTGTGCTCAAATATGTCCAATGTATCCAACATACTTGGAAAGTATGGGAAAAATAATTTTGCATTAAAAACAAGGTGGAGGCCAAGAAAGGGTGGAAGATTGAGCTGAAAATAACTTTCTCCCACATGAAAATAACTTTCTCCCACATTCTTGGTAATAGTGTATGGCACACAGTAGAGTGTATTGATATTTCTATTTTGTCCCTTCATTATTTCCTTTTTTAATTTCAACCACACTTTATCATTGACCATGTATGGGTGCAAAACACAGTGTTTATCATTTCATTGTTTGTACCTATCATTGGTCTTCCATAGGATTTTGTGGACTTGTGGTTGTATATCCTAAATCAACTCCTCATTCCTTACTACTTTGTTTGCTTCATTATGAGCATGGAGAGACACATGTGTTGGTGCAAGGGGAATAAATACATCAATTAGGGAGAATGGATGGAACCTTAAGCACAACTTGAAGGCGTCGTGCCCAATATCATGATGAATATGTTTTTTGTAGTTGTGTTGTACATAGGATGAAGTCTCATCCCATATATGTGGAGAATTCAAATTGTACACCTTGAGAAGATGTATTATCATTCAATTGACCACTTCTATCTCTTGTTTGTATGTGGGTGAATGGAAATCAATTTGGTCATCTTGGTGTCCATCATGGATTGAAGACTAGACTAAAATATGTTAAGGAATTGATTATCTCTATTTGACACAATAGTTTCAGGGATAACAAAAAAAATCCAAACATCCTCAAATAATAGCTTACTATCTCTCTTTGTTGATATGCTCTTCTTATAGGGTATTTTAATTCCCAATCTAGAAAATTATAGACAACCAAAAAACATAGTCATTGCCATGCTTGGTAGAAGGAAATCCTGCTAGGAATTCCATGGAGATTGTCTTATGTGGCTTGGAAAGAGTTGGTAATGGGGTGTACAGTCCTTGCTTCTTAATTTTTGTCTTGGAAATGAGATAGGTTGTGCAAGAATTGATGTAGTTGTTGACACGTTGGCAGAGATTTAACTAATATAAGTACTTCTATATTCCTACTACTATCTTATTAACTTGAAAGTGTGATTCCATTGATATTATGCCTCCTAGATCATATTTCCATGCTTGCTGGAAGGAACATAGAGATGAACCATATTACATAGTAACCCATCCTACAAACGAGATTCCAAAACCTATTTCCCTGTAATCAATGCATGTTAGGTGTCAACAAAATTATGGTCACTACCATACAACTAAAGCCAATTTGAATTCTCATTTCCACATGAGTTGAGGACTATGGTCAATACTATAATTGGAGGGAAACTTAGACAATGGAAAAATTGTGAGGAATAGTTATCCCACCAATGTTTGACATGGGGAATTGAATTCAAAAAAATAGATATAATCTTCTCTCAAAGAAACTATTCACAACTAAATATTGTATCACTTGACCGAGCCACTTCTTTAAGGCATATGCCACTATCTTTCCTTCAAATTGGGGAATGCCAATTTTTACATGTGTTTTGAATGGAATCTATGCTTTGCATGGATGGCCTAATGATGAGGAACCTATAATGGTGGTAATTCATTCCATAATTTGAGAGAAAAAATATATCATGTAAATCTATTATCGCTAAAGGCCTTCATTGAGGATCAAATGGATGGGATCCCTTGCTTCAGAGTCTTCGTTCTCTTTTTCCATAGAAGGTTTTTTGAGTTGGAATTAAGGAAGGTACTTAGATGGATGTCATGCTCATGGATGAAGCTTCTTGTATATTGACCTTAGGAGAGGGGGCATACAATGGGAAGAAAAATGCTATGATACCAATGATATAGATTTAGGAAAAATATGACATATGTACACTACTTTTAAAAAATTATTGTGTATAACAATAATAAAATGTAACGAAAAGGAAAAGAATAAATAAATAATACACATAATTGTTGTGAAGTGAAATATTTGTTCATTTTTTGTTGTATACATGGTGGTACAATCTCTATAAGGATATGCATGCTATTCTCATGAACCCCCAAAAGAGAAAACTCATATAACAAACCTAGAATATGGTTACATCCAATAAAAAATGAACAACCCATAAGATGAAGAGCTAAGAAAGGTGGAAAGTCAAGAATTGAGCACCGAGGTGATAATCAATGACATACATATTTGATGGACTGGGGAGGATGATTGAAAATTCACTCATGGAGGACTAGACAACAAAGACATGGCTGATAGAGAAAATATTGTTGATGGGAGGACCATCGACATCAACAAAGCCAGGTTGTCAGTGGGAGGACCATTGATGTTGAAAAAGAAAGGTTTGTTGACGTTTGATATAAGGAAAATCAATGTCAACAAAGAATGGTAGTTGATGGTAGGAACATCAACATTGACTAAGCAATCATCTAGGGAGATGTCAACATTGGTGAAGGAAAAGTCAGTGGATTAGTCGTTGATGAATCTTGTATAATTTGTTTAATGGGTACTAAGAAGTCCATGGATGGCATATTAATTGTCAATGGAGACATATTTGATGATGAAGAAGTGACAACACTCACAAAGTGAATCACACTGATGATGATAAAGTGCCTAGAGCAGTGGGGGAGAATATTTAAACATCGCTTGAATATTCTAGATCATGAACCATTTGTTTTCATTCCTTGATACCAATACTCATGATCTATCCTTTTTGAGTTTTTCATTTTGTAAGAACTTTTCTCATGATGGATAAACTATTCCACTTATTCTTTAAGGCTTGAAGGTGGTCTTATATCAACTTAATGTGAATAATCATGAGGATGGAGTAAGAGGTTACCTAGGTTATGTCCAAAGAAATATATTCTAATTTCAATGTACATGAACACAATTATGACCAAGATCAAAAGGATTTATGGGTCTAGGGAGTCCATAGACCCAAATATTTAGTTCTTTATCTTGTATAAACTTTTCTTACTTGAATTTAGTCTACAATGCTAATTCGACATTGCGAGAAGCCTTTTTCTCCTTGACCACCTACACCCAAGAATTATGTTCATCATTACATTTTTGAAAAGATTATTGTTCGATAATGGTTTTGTTCTTGAAAGTATCCTATAGGGTAAGAATATTATCCTACTTGTTCCTTAACATCGATATTCATTTTGCAATGATGAATCCTTTCAACTAGAGAGTTGCAAAGGGGACCAAAGAATCAATGATTTTGATTCCAAAATAGTTATTCTTGGTCTTCGAATGACACATTCATTGTCGATAATGAGTCTCTATTTCTTAGAAAGTAGACCCTCCTTTTTTTTTATTAATATTGTTATTTCAAGAATAGAAGAAGTTCTCTAGACACCAACTTCTCCAAGTCACACGCCATACTACTACATCTCTTATGTAGGAAAAATAGGGGGTTTCAACCTGAAGGGTTTTGAGATTAAATGGGCACTAGGGAGTTTCCATATTTAGAAACTTAAGAAAATTGTGGCTCCAGAGGCCCAATAAATGAGAAATTCCTAGGTGATTCCCAAATGAGAAAATATGAGAAAATCATGGTTCTAAATGCCTAGAAAATTGATAGAGTCATTAAATTTCTTAGAAAATTCTTGAACAAGTCCTAGGATTGTGAGATCTTCAACATACAAGTTGGATGTTGGAAAAATAGGAGGGGACCTTGTAGGGAGAAAATAGTTTCTGACCAGGAAAGGGTAGGAATCGTGATGGGAGTATATGGGGATTGAATCTAGTGAATGGAATTTTCACTTCATACAGGCTATACACATCCCCTTGGATACCAAAGTGTATAATTTGCATCATGTACTAGTCATACTATACCCACCATAGGATGACATGAAGGTCCTCCATCTCATCCTCACAATGAATCACATTTTTTGGAGTTATTATTTGAGTGTCCCTTCCATGGTCCAAACATGTGATTTTGGTCTCCCATTTGATATTTGGTATCATGGAAGGATCCCCTAGCCTAGAATCTAGTATCGTTACCCATTAGTCACATATTTGACCCTAATATATTTCATGGAATTTGCTTGCTTTGGTCCCTCTATAGGTGATTGGACCAATTCTTGGCCTTGTGTGTGAATTATGCCCCAATTAGTTAGAGAGCCTCATTTGAGTTCAAAAACATCCCAAATATATTGTTCATGTTTATTTAGGAGTTTTTTGGGTCAAATTTCCCCTTTTCTTGGATGGTTTGGGTGCATTATATGAGCCTTTTTTTTCTTGTTTATACTTTTCCTGTGGCTCAAAGTTCACTCAGACTTGTATAACTTGAGAACAAAGGGTGTTATTTCTTGAGATTACTTGTGTAATGACTTGAAATCTTTCATTTTATATGGTCAACACTCACTTTTTGACCATGATGAAGAGAATGCTACTTCTACAGTGATTTCAATGACTATCTATGCATTCCCAACATTCCTAAGTCTATTTATGTCTCACACTTGCATATTGTTGAGGGTCTCTTTTTGAGATATCAAAAACTTGTCAAATTGAAACTGTTGGAGTTACTTCACACACACCTAGGATTTATTTTTCCTAAGGTTTTTCCTTATTTATTAGTAATAATTAGTCGTTATCCAGTCTCCTATATTTTAGGAGAGAATATTCCACCTGGAGAATATTCTCTTCAGTTTTCACTTCAGTTTGACTAGTTGAGTGGAGTCTAGATGTTGCATTGGTTTTGTCACCATGCAACATTGGGATCATCACCAACTAATGCTCATTTTCCTTGGGATCATAAACATACTAGCGCATTACTCATGATTCCCTAATCTCCTCCTCAATTCACCCTGTTTCAGTCAGTTAACTGAAGACTGATAGACTAGTTAACTCAGACTAGGTGGCAGTTCACTCCCGTAACTGACTGAGACACTAGACTAGGTGGCAGTTTAGTCCTGTAACTGTTGGTGTGTGTCCAGATCACTCTAGACCACCATTATGGCTCTTTAGTTACTCATGTATCATATATCTATTGTAAATTATTCACTCTTCAAGTGTGGAATACGGTTAATGAGAGTTCTTTCATTATTTCTCTCATTCTTCTTCTTTCTCCAATTCTCTCTGCAAATGTGTGTATTATTGTTTATCTAGATCTATTATGTGTAGTTTCAACAAATTTACATGGTATCAGAGCTAACAGACTGCTAAGAAAAAGATACACCAAAAGTTTTTTCAGGTACAAAAGATTTAAGACAACAAAAAGATGGATTATTCGCCATAAATACTTCTCACGCTTCATAACTATTTGGAATGGAAGCCAAAAATTCTGCTTATGCTCGGATGCAGAGGCTTGTACCAAATAACTATGGCAATGGAAGTAGATATTGATTCTGTCGATGAGAAAAATGACTTTCTCAATAGACAAGATATGGCCATAGGATGTATCCTCCATTTTATTTCTCCCAAAATTCTCCATCAAGTATATGATGACTCACAAGAATTCACTCCAAATGATTTATGGAGAAGATTGAAGGTTTTATTTGGGAATAAGGAAGAATGCATGCAAAATGTTGACAAGATAGAGAATGTAGAAAAGCTACTGGAAGATAAATCATCTCAGTTTGAAGAGCCTTCTAGACAAGTATCTACAGAAATTTGTATTCCATTAATTGAAGATGATGTATACTCCATTTCAGATTTGTTTTCTGAAATTCATGTGGAATATATATGGCATGGATCTCAGCAGTCACATGCAGACACTTTTGCATGCATCTCAGGAGACCAAAAGGGAGCTGTGCACATCAGACTCAATTATGATATCTTCTAAGCACTGTTTTTAGAAACAAATTGGATATTTGAATTCCTCTTGGGAAAATATCCAATTTCAAAAAAACAATCGTCCAAAATGGAGTTCGGGAAGTGAATTTATGATCGTTTTAAAATCAACAAAATTTCAGCGTTTTTCCGGAAACAGCCGCACAGTTTTCAAAATTTCATCCAAACTTTCTTTGGATATTATTCATTACAAGAAGATAAAGTGGATATGTGTGGACATCTCAATGGGGCATATACTTTATCATATCCATGCAGACATCTACATCTTCAATAAAATCTTCAACGAGCACAAACTTGCACAATTGCAAGGTCTTCTTAGAGTGAAGGACAAGGTTGCTTAACAACTGCTTTTTGTTCCTTCTCATTTTTTTTTACATGCATTGTAATTTGAGGGGGGGTTTTCCCATGATGTTTTCCCTCTTTCCTCGTTTATTTTAGTGTATCTTTTGTATTTGGGTACCTAACATGGCCTTGTTGATGGGACCCATTCTTTATTTTCACCATAGTGATGTTTAGGGGGGGTGTTGGAGTTACTTCACACACACCTAGGATTTCTTTTTCCTAAGGTTTTTCCTTATTTATTAGTCATAATTAATCATTATCTATTCTTCTATATTTGAGGGTAGAATATTCCACCTGGAGAATATTCTCTTCAGTTTTCACTTCAGTTTGACTAGTTGAATAGAGTCTAGATGTTGCATTGGTTTTGTCACCATGCAACATTGAGATCATCACCAACTAATGCGCATTGTCCTTGGGATAATCACCATAATAGAGTATTAATCTTTATTCCCTAATATCCTCATCACTTCACTCTGTTTCAGTCAATTAACTGAAGACTGATAGACTAGTTAACTTAGACTAGGTGGCAGTTCACTCTCGTAACTGCCTGAGAGACTAGACTAGGTGGAAGTTTACTCCTGTAACTGTTGGTGTGTGTCCAGATCACTCTAGACCACCACTATGGCTCATTAGTTACTCATGTATCCTATATATACTGTAAATTATTCACTCTTCGAGTGTGGAATATGGTTAATGAGAATTCTTTCATTATTTCTCTCCTTCTTCTTCTTTCTCCAATTCTCTCTGCAAATGTGTGTATTATTGCTTAGCTAGATCTATTCTGTGCAGGTTTAACACATTTACAAAAACCTCTTAGGTGAATTAGCAATCTTGTTCCACCTTCCATGCTCTTGGGATTTCTATGATATGATATATCCATCAACCTTTCACATACTGAAGGATGTTACAATTGTTATGTCCTCCTTGTTGGTTTGGATCTCCCTTTGTTGGATTGGTTGGTTTCATATTTTGGTTCCTTGGCTTAGTCCCTTTGCACTTTAGTCAACTTTTACCCCCACATCAAAGGAATATTTCACAAATATATATGAGAGAGGAGGTATCTATATCTATTTAGGGTACATGAGTCATACATACATATCAATGCATTATTAAATATATCTTTTGTTTGTTTGTGTGTGTGTCTTGGTTTCTGTTATCTCCCAAATAGCACTGGTAGATTTTCAAATCTAAAGTGATAGAATGGGTCGACAAATTTGTTTCTAAATTTTTTAGAGTAGATTAGATGCTCTATTTCTGAGATGTAAAATTGGAAAAATCATTCTTTTAAGTCTCAGCCTTCAAAATTCGAAATCTTAGCTTTCAGTGGTTAAGCTGGTCTACAAAATGACTAGTTAACCACCGAAAGTCGATTGTTTCGGTGGATAAGAGGCATATCTCATAAATCTCTTAACCACCGAAAAGGTTCTCATGTTCAAAATTCAAATCTCGTGCTTTCTCATGCTCCAACATCAAACGAGCCTATTCATTATTGCAATCTGTTCAAAAATCACGACTATTGGAGAAACGTTCTTGGTCATCATTGCAGTTGGATGAGAAATTGCTGTCGAAATATCCTCTATATGCTCGGGTTGTCAGTCATCATTGAGTTGAGTATGGCTTAGAATTTTATGGTCGATTATGTCATAACCAATTTAAATATTGTGTGCGGATCTTATGGCTATAATCATGAACGTTGTGATGTCACATTTAATTGGGAATGTGGGTAAACATTCATTATTTCATGCATCGAGTCCTTGTATTGATTAACAGAGCAAATATCCAAAATTATCTCATACAGGCGCGCAACTGAAGCTCCAGTTTCATCTCAGAAGAAACAGATGGCTGAAATTCTAGTTTGAAGGGCAAGTTCATCATACAATTGTGCGTTTCAAGCATTAAGTGACTCAAGTTTTTCTTCTATGATTAAGAATTGAGCAATTCCCGCCTCAAATCTTGTTACAGCTCGCTTCTATGCAATTGTGAAGTCACTATGGACTGACATAGATTCTGGTAGTTGGGCTTGGCTATGGACAGATGTAAAATTAATGTCACCTCAAAAAAATAGGTTCCTTTCACACTGGGACAACAAAGAACAATAGCGGCAATGCTTAATACAATGGTCTACAATGGATTTTTGATAAATTCTGGGCTTCATAACAATCCTTTGATTGATGCAACTGTTAGATGTTTGTACTTTTTATATGAAAGAGATTGTAGACATAGTTTTTGTCCCCTTTCTCTATGGCTTGCTCCTACCCTCAAATATCGCCCTCCAATTGCTGCAACAGTTAGAGTACATGAAGCTGTGTCAACTTGTTTGAAGTTGGGAGATTCATCAGTAGCTTCAACGATGAGTTCTCTGGTCACAACTATTCCACATGTGTTTCCTTTTGAAGAAAGGGTAAAGATGTTCCGTGAGTTTGTTAAAGAAGATAAATTGGCTCGAAAAATGACAGGAGAGGTTGTTGGACCTGGACCAGTATCAACTGAGATAGCAGTGTGTCATGACCATATAGTGGAGGATGGAGTTGCACAATTAAATTCCCTTGGGTCAAAATTGAAGTCTTGTGTTAACGTTTCATTTTTTAATGAGTGTGGCCTTCCAGAGGTAGGGTTGGATTATGGAGCCCTCTTTAAGGAATTCCTCATGGATTTGGCAAAGGCTTCTTTTGACCCCCGGTATGGACTTTTCATGTAGACTTCAACAGAAATTGTTCTTTCAAATGCTTGTGAATCCTCTGTTCAGAGTTGGGATCTGCACTCAATGAATAAGATAAACTCAATAGGACATCCACATGTTCGTGACCTTAATTACAATCCCAATAAGCAATGCATTGTTGATCCAGAACTTTATGGCCAGGCTTCACGACCACCAGCAGATGTGTACATGGCTTCAGGACCACTAGATGTGTATAATTCCATTGATCCAGGCTATAATTCATATTCAGGTCATAACACCATGTATGCTTCCCCATGAGCAAATACCGGTTTTTCTGATCATTCTGCTGGAGGTTATGAGTCTAACTATAACAACAGTTATCACTATTAGATGAATGTTCTTATTCTGTTATTCTGTGCTTTTGTTATATAAATCCAAGAATTTTATTATGTGAAACCAACGTTGATGTGACTGATGTTAAATCCTAACTGTGACCGAGACATTTACTTGAGGTTTTCTATCAGTGCAGAATTGCAATCTGTCAGAACATACAAGCTGGTTTGGTTGCTTCTATTTTCAGATCATTCAAGCAGGACTTTTGGCAGCAGGAGCACCTTCTGATCTGGTTCATGTGATAACAGGTTTTGCTGAAACTGGAGAAGCACTTGTCTCTTCTGTTGACAAAGTGATATTTGTTGGATCTACTGCTGATCTCGGAACATGGGAAACTGCTTCAATGGAGTGCAAGACTGAGGTTGCACGCATTAACCATATAATGAGTAACATGTGAAGTGAAGCCTGAGTAGCTTCACATGTTAGGGAAATAGAATAGGATAAATCAGTCAGCCACCAAGAAAATTAAGTGCAGAACAGAGCAGAGAGATCTTTTTTCTACACAGGTCCGAGAGTTATTGTCCCAAATGCTTTGAGGGTGGATTATAATGATGAAACATAATTAATTTCATCAGATTAGGACTTGATCTTTGACATTATACTAGTTCGATTTGGTTCTATTTTTAGTATATCAGATCCAGTTTTCTAGGATCTGGAAACTGTTTGCAAACCCTATAAAGCCAGGAACATTTGAGGAATAATGGTTCAATTTTGAGTTCTAGATGCTACTGTTTTGTAACAAGACAATTTCTTTAATATATCAGCCAGCAAGCTTCTTTCTTTGTTAGTGTCAGACTTTCTTTCATCTATCTCTATGCTTATGAGTGGAATTAATTCTTTTGTCTCTATTTAATGACCCTGGTAACTATCATCTTACTTTTGGTTATTAAGCTAGAATCACAAGCATCCTTGGCTAGTTTGTTGACCCATCATATATACATGGTTTTATATATGTTCTGGTTGATTGATTAGTTTTCTCATCCACCTGTTATTCAAACCTATCTGACAATATCTCTTGAAGGCCTTGTGTTGCATGATTATATTTGAGACTGTCTTGAGAATATAACTCATAGTTTCATATATTCATCTTGATCCAAAACCCCAACACATTATTGAGAAAATAGTTCCTAAAAGGATTGAGTTACCAGGCATCTCTGACTTACAGCCTAGGAGAGTTTCCTGGAGTGATAACAGTTTCTTTTATTTATTTGATATTGGAGATGGATTATCCTTTCTTGTTTTCATGAGAGAAGAAAAACATCATAGGTATGCTAGGTAGTTCTAACCCTAATTTTTTTTTTTTTTTTGTATATTCCCCAAGTCCAAGTGGTTACCTTTATTTTATATTAGGTTAGATTAGTTTAGGATCAAATCTAGCTAAGGGATTTCACCTACATGGGAGGAAAATAAACCGTAGGACCCATTCTCATTTGTATGATTACCATTGCAATCTGGGTAACAAAATTCATGCTTGTTTTTTGATCTTTAATTGGTTTGAAATTGGGTTAGCTAAGTTTCATCTACAATCATTCATTGTCATTTTAGAATTTCACTTTAGTTTCATAGGTTAAGTATATCACACTGAGGAAAAGAGGTAAATTGTTCTAGTTCACTCTCACATTTCTTCTCCTTTATTTTCATAGATGCTTAACTGAACATTGCTAATATTAATCAACCTAATACAAGTCATACATAGTATCCCCTAACAATGACTATAGGTCATTAAATTTTTTATGTTTGGACAACATCAGGAAGACATTCTCCTAGATTAATAATTAATAATATAAGTATTGATTATTAAATAATATATATAATAAGTAATAATAATAATAAATAGTTATTGATTATCCAAGGGATGCATCCTTTCATGGATGGTCACCATATGTTCTCTATATATGGAAAAATCATCACTGTAATAATACATCGATCATATATCATCTCATATGAAAAATCAACATGGTATTAGAGTAGGACCAGGCTTGACTCCCTCACGGGAGGGCCTAGGAAAATGAGAGTGGATTATTGTAGTGTAAAATTACTACTTGATGGTTGTAAGAGATAAATAGTGATATATACCTAGTTGTCAATCCACGAGATCCATGGCTTATAAATAAATGGGCCAATAGAAGATAATGATAAAGTTAGATTAGAGACATGTTGTCGATCGTATTTGTTCTCTGCTTCTCACTTGTTCCCCTGGGGGTGTATTTCCCTCCCTGTAGACAACTAAGCAATTTGGTGTTAAATATAGAGGATGCAATGGAGGAAATGCCCATGTAATTGATAAGATCTTATCCCCAGATCCACATTGCATGCAGAATAATTATCACTATAAGCGGCTTATATAGTCCTCAGAATCGAACCCCTCGCATTCAGGTTTGATTTATTTGTCTCTACTTTGTTCAAGATCTTAGTGCATGCCGACGTTTTCCTCCATCTCCCACCCACCCTTGCAGGATTACACTAGGACGACATGCCATCTTCATTAGGACCATCAAAGTTGATGAAGGTTATCATCCCATGTAGGGCATAAATAAAGAGGATAAATCTAGTTGTTGCTTCTCTCCTTTGTTTCATTTTCATATAAGGAGGGAGGTCATACCTCTCTCTCTCTTTAAAAGAGACGGCCATGGGAGTAATGAAGGGAAAGGCGACACACAAGCTGTTGGAGGAGATTCCCAAATTCACATGTCCTCTTTGTCAATATCGTGGAATTCAGAAAAAGTTTAAATAAATTTGTGTAAATGGGTAAGCAGCTAAGAATCATGAACACATTGGTTCCCTTGCCCAAAAATGTGAGAGTGGATGGGAAGAGAGTGGTGGAAGGAAAAGAACATGCCCCTTTTTTGAAATAGTCATGTGGTATTTTTTTAGAAGCTAAATAGTTATCTGAATTTTTTGATAGGATGGTTTTTTCACACATGTTTTGTTCTACTTGCATGGTCCTACATATCCATAATAAATTATAGGAAACCTGGTACCTATTCATTGCCCCGAACCCAATTGTAGTGAGCATCTGATTCCTCTAAATTTTTAAGTGATCCTTCCCAATCATACTATTGAAAAGTGGAAATATTTTCAAGAGAGTTCAATGAAGAGGCACGAGTATGGTACTGGGAGAACATTAGTTATTGCCAGGAGTGATAGCCACCAATGGAGTATACAATGCTTGCAGAATTGAGGGAAATTCAGTGGTGAATTTCATGTAGCAGACAACAACATCAACATGGATCCAAAAGGTATTGATGTTTTAAGGAGAATCACGAGACATTCTCCCTGGAGGGTCCTGTATGGACTAGTAGGAGGTAATGCAGACTTCATCCTCATGTGTCTCAGATGGTCAGATGAAGGAAGAAAGACATTGGTTTCATGAGGAAACCTCGATATTTCTTGTGAGACATTGGTTCCATGAGGGAACCTCGATATGTCTTAGACATGTGTTCCACGAGGGAACCACGATATGTCTATTATGAAAACAGTTTGTGGGTGAAGATTGAGGTTGGAAATTTCAAGATATTTTGGTGTCCAGTATACATTCATGTACCCAAGGAGAAAATGACAAAATATATAACCTTTAGGAATAAAGGGTACATTTTTGGGGTACAGTGTGTCTTCGAAGCCATACTGGATCTACATCCCTAGTCAGAGATAGATTGAGGTGAGTAGAGATGTTACCTTTGAGGAGGAGGTAGAAGTTGGGAGATATAGAGGATCTCACATGGATATTGATAGTGAGAGACGGGAAGAGATGGTTCCTTCTCCCCCTCAACCTCTAACAGTTTAGAGGGAGACAACTAAGCCTATTGATCCAACTGATCCCATTGATTGTGTAGCTCCAGTTGATGTTCCCAGAGATATTGCAGTAGGTCAGAAGAGATCTGCATGGGATTGTCAGACTCTGCAAGAGGAAAAAGGACATGCAAATCCTCGTGGTACCTTTCAAGACAAAAAGAGACATTAGATTTATTCATGTTGTGCCACAACTATGAGCCACATCATCGATTTTGACCCTTCCTATTATGAGGAAGCATGTGGTAAGTCAGTATGGAGATATGCCATGATGGAGGAGTATAAGTCCATCATGAAGAATGATGTGTGGGATATTGTTTTGAGACCCAAGGGGAAGTCTATAGTGACTTACAAGTGGATCTATAAGATCAAATAGACAACTGATGGGAGAATCATGAAGCACAAAGAAATATTTGTTGCTAGAGGATTCTCTCAGGTGGAGGAAATAGATTATGAGGAGACATTTGCTCCTATTGCTCGATACACTTCTATTCGGATGATTATTTCCCTTGCAACATCCATGGGTTGGAGACTACATTAGATGGATGTGAAGAAAGCCTTTCTCAATGAAGAGATTGAGGAATAAGTATACATCGAGCAGCCAGATAGTTTCATGATACATGAGAAGGAGTCTCATGTGTGCATGTTGAAGAAGGCCCTGTATGGACTCAAGCAAGCACCTTGATATTGGTATGCGAGGATTGATGGACACTTGATGACTTTGGGCTTCAAAAAAAGTGTTGATGATCCCAAATTGTACTACAAGAATGTTAATGGTGAGTCCCTAATTTTTGTTCCTCTACGTTGATGATTTATTCCTCACCAGTACAAAAGGACCTATTGTTGAATGCGAGTATGCGTTGACCTTTGAGTTTGATATGAAGGACCTTGGTATGATGCACTACTTCTTGGGACTAGAGGTGTGGTAGAGAACTGATGAGATCTTCCTGAGTCAGTGGAAGAACACAATTGGTATATTAAATAAGTTTGGGATGTTGAACTGTAATCCCATGGATACACCAATGGTGACGAATCTAAAGAAACTAAGTGTGTCTTCTTCCAATTTTGACGATGTTGATCCGACCCTGTACAAACAACTGATTGGATCATTGTTGTATTTGGTTAACACCAGACCAAATATTTTCTATGCAGTGAGTGTACTTAGCCAGTTGATGAGTCAATCGATACAGACACACTAGATTATTGCGAAGCATGTGTTGAGGTACCTACGAGGCACAGTTGGACATGGTATGAGATATACTTCCAGTATTGACATGATATTCCAGGGATATACTGACTCTGATTAGGTAGGGAACATAGTGGATAGGAAGAGAATCTCTGGGTGTTGCTTCACTTTGGGATCTGCCATGGTTTTGTGGTGTAGCAGGAAACAAACTTCTGTGGTTTTGAGCATCGTAGAAGAAGAGTACATTGCATTGAGTGTGGCAGTCTGCAAAGAAGTGTGGCTTCACAAGATCCTTGCAGATTTATTTGGACATGTGTTGGATTCCACCGTTATTCATTGTGACAACCAGAGTTATGTGAAGCTCTCAGAGAATCCAGTGTTTCATGAAAAATTGGAACACATTGAGATCAAGTACCATTACATCTGAGACATGGTGTAGATGAAGGTAGTATTGGTGCAATACCTTCCTAAAAATGAGCATGTTTTTGATGTTCTTACAAAACCCCTTACCAGGAAAAAGTTTGAGTACTTATGTGACAAACTTAGCGTGGTAGAGAATTCCTCCCTCACTAAGAGGGAGTGTTGATGTTTGTATCTTCCTTAGACATTATCTAGATTGTATGCCTCTGTGACTGAGTTGAGTAGATCTGTGAGGACACTTATCTGAGAGGGATAAGTGGGTTTGGGATTATATCCCAACATCTCTTGTGGGGAGCACATGAGGACACATCCCTTGTGGAGAGAACATGAGGACATATCAAGGGAGTTGACCATAACGTCACACATTATAGGGAGTTTACCCTAGTTTTTCTAGAGGGAGTAACCTCTAGAAGTCCAAATGGGAGTTCCATGTGTGACAAACATTTTGCTACTACGGTGATTGTGTACCACTAGTGGAGATTGTGTGTCTCTGGACAATAGTTGTGTACTACTACGGTGTTTGTGTACCACTAGTAGAGACTGTGTGTATTTGGACAATAGTTGTGTGCTACTAGAGTGGTTGTGTACCACTGGAAGTTACTGTGTGTCACTGGAAAGTAGTTGTGTGCTACTAGAAGTGGTTGTGTACCACTGGATAGTAGTTGTGTACTACTATGGATCAACACATTTGTTTCTATTGGATGGGATTGTAGTAGTTTTATGATACTAGTTCATTGTCATGGAGACTACTAGATCACTTGGAGTAGTTGTGTGTTGCTTGATCACAGAGAATGTGACAGATGATTTGATATACCGATGGCATGGTAGTAGTTGTCAGATGGATGGCTGCTAGTTTATTACAGAGTAGTCAGTGGGCTACTGGATGAAGACATCATGGAAATATACCTCCCTAGCTAAGAGGGAGTGTTGATGTTTCAACATCGGGTAGACTTTCACCCACATGGGTGTACCTGTAGTGAATACCCCGAGTAAGAATTAGGCACACCTTCTCCTAGATTGGGTTGCGGACTAAGGGAGATAGGATACTGTTATCACAAAGGTATACTTTTGGTAAATGGGCCCAGACGTAGTCCTTCCTTGATCATGACAAGGAATAATATGGACTCAAGGTGCTTAAGGTGCTTTCCATGTGCCAGTTAGCATCGGGATGACATTCACTCACAAGGGTGTACCTGTGGTGAATGGTCCAGGTGTAGTCTTTCTCCTTAGTCATGCTGATTTGAATAGGAATGATAAAGACTCGAGATTCTAGAAGCTATCACATGCGGATCCAGAGTAATCCTGATCTCAGAGAGAGTCAATTGGCTCAGAGGGAGAGACGCAGGGGCAGTTTCCCCTCCATTCAAGTGGGAGAGAGACATCTCTAAGGACAAATAGACAAGTGTCATGAGTCTAGGGAGAAATTTGTATACTTTAGAGACAAGCTTGGCATGATGAATAATGTCTCCCGCGTTGAGAGGGAGTGTTGATTTTTGGACAAAATCGAGAAGACATTCTCCTAGATTAATAATTAATAATACAATTATTGATTATTAAATAATATATATAATAAGTAATAATAATAATAAATAGTTATTGATTATCCAAGGGATGCATCCTTTCATGGATGGTCACCATATGTTCTCTATATATGGAATACTCATCATTGTAATAATGAAACGATCATATATCATCTCATATGAAAAATAAACATAAACAAGATTAACTCCCCAATAAATTTAATTGCCTTTTCCATTCCAACCTTCTCTTGTACCTTGTTTCTCATTTTTCCCTAAAATATGGGTGGTGACTCAAATATACCAAGCATAGTTTTCCCAACTTCACAAGCACTAGTGTGGTATGATTCTAGCCTTCCCTCTAAGTTTAGGTCCCTCCTATTTTTCTTAGGATACTTGAATTCTAGGTTAGAAATTTCTCATACCACCTCTTCCTTATATGTATTGTGTCCCATTCCTCTCTTGGGATACTCTTGGACTCTATACCCAATTGAGTGCAACCTCAACTAGATTAGGAAGAGGCTTGAGAAGAGAGAGCATGGGTTTCGATGAGGGAAATGAGAGTCTCAATATGTGAAAGAAAGAGTCTTGATGAGGGAGGAGGAATCCAATAGGAGGGATCTTAATAAACCTAGGATCCAAATGGGAAGCAAAATAACTCAACCACTATGGGTGTAGTGTATTATTTTTGCACTTTTTCCTGATCACATATATCCCTTTGAAGGTTAGTGTGGGGTATTTTATGGTACATTGGCCATACACGACTCATATTAAAATGACACCAAGGCCCTCCTATCCATCTTATTGACGGATTACATGTTGTTGAAGTCTCTCCCTTAGAGTCACTTATCTTGGTCTAGATGTGTGATTTTGGTGTTCCATGTGATGTCTAGTGCTTTGATAGGTCCCCATCTTTTCTTTTGTCCTCTTTAGATATTGTATGTTTTTTTGTTGACTCATTTTGGTCCTTCTTTTCTAATCTAGATCCCTCTTAGCATTTGTGCACTAATTGGGGTACTTGTTGGTTATGGAACCTCCCTTTAGTCTCAAAATTATCCTAATTCATCAGGACATGTTCTTTGAGGTGCTTAGTCAAACTTTACCCTAAGTGGTTTTAGAATGTGTATTGAATCACTACTTTATTTAACCATACACACCTATTTTTCATGGTTTTTCGATGTCAATAGTACATTTTAGGAGAAATATCCATGTTATGGCCCACCTAGATATGGAACACGGGATCAACGTTGTAGTTAATTTTTCTAGGAAGATCAGTCATTGCAATAGTAAGTGCAATGGTTGGTAATACCACTTAAGTTTCCCCTAATCTTTTTGAGTCTCCCTAAACCTCCTTCCGATACATATCAAATTCCATTCTATAATACATTGAAACTTTGTTGAATTGGTAGGTCACTTGTGATATAGCTCTCACCATCCATTCTCTTGGTATTTTTTGTTTTTTTCATCTCCTTCAACCCTCCACCAACTTGGAGGCTTCTACAGTATGGTTTCTTCTCCTCCACTGGATTTTGGAGTTCGCTTGCCACATCATTTGGATTAATTAAGGTGTTTGGCATAGCCTTGTATTTTCTTTTAGTTTTCCAAACTCATCTCTCAAAGTTAGCATCAACACATGATTGTGGGTGAGGATGTAACATTATCAACTGAGGGCACCATGGGTATTCACACTTTCATTTTATTTTTTGACTTCATTTGTGTTTTTTCTTGTGTTTCTCTTTCTTTCTTTCATAGAAGATAGCTTGCTAAGTTTTATTTTGTTGGAGGAGAAAACTTCATAAGTATTTTAGCTTATAAACCTCTCTTGATTTATATTTGTGTTCCCACCACAACCTTTGTATCTTCCTCCTTTCAATATTTAGATTAAGGTTAGCTTAGAATCACACCTAATTAAGGGATTTCACTCACTAAGGGAGGAAATAAACCCTAGGTTCCATCTCTAGTATCTTTCTCACAAGAAGGGATAAGGTAATCAATCTAATGCTTGTTCTTTCATACTTTCATTGGGTCTAAAAGAGGGATTAAGTAGGTTAAATATCTCATTTATATAATTTTTTTAATGTAAATAGTTATTATCTCACTAAAGTGTAGGAGGTTAATTAACCCTAGTTAGTTTCTCTATTCTCCTTTGTTAATTCACTGGTTTATATGCCATTATTAGAAGTTAATCCTAATATACACTCACATAATATATCCTTAAGAAACATTAAAATCCCAACTAACTTAGTGGCTTCCCTCATCCTTCCTTGCTTTCTCTGTTTTTGCTAAAACCTCCCTTTCCAAGATGCGATCAAGATTGGGTTTCCCTCTTTTTGGTACTGTAGCACCTCACTATAACTAATGCATCTATAATGGGCTATAAACAAAGAGAAAAATGAAATCATTAACACAAGTTTTTGATCGAGAGTAGAAGAACTCAACATAGGGGGCAAGGAGACCTGATTAAATGGGAGGTTCCCTCAATGTGGAATTTAGAGGGGAAATGAGTTTGGAGGTTGGCAATGCAAGTTTTAGAGGGAAAATGAGTTTGGGGGTTGGTAATGTGAATTTTAGAGGGAAATGAGTTTATAGGTGTAGAGAGTTAAGCTTAGTGGATGAGAGAGAGTCATGGGGCAGAGAGAGATGTAATAGGTACAAGTGTAGATTGCATGAAAGATAAGAGATGTTTATGTTTGGAGTGCCACTCTTGACACAAATTTTAAAGGGTCAATTGTTTTATAGGGTTAGAGGGTTCAAATCAACGAGAGAGAG
>JASDQU010504566.1:14468-32493 GCA_032191745.1 Picea mariana | reverse complement strand
GATGATGAAGGGGATGATTACAGAGAGCAACACTTAGATGATGAGTTTCATAATGATTTTCCTAAATTCAATAACAAATGCATCATTCATGTCAAAATCTAGGTCCCCAAGAGAAAGATCAATATGGACAATCCATCATTTCCCTTTCTCCTCCTTTTCTCGATTTTTTAAGTCAAGAGGTCATCTTAGGTTCAGAGTTATTTAATCATGAGGATAGTGTTTCATATTATCATGACCGAATTCATATCTTACCAGTTGTTGTTGTAATCCCTCCTATTGTTAATGAACCAGTGTGCCATGATTTTCCAAGTTTTGATGACTATGAGGATGTTTTCCCTGAACAACCAATAGTCTCAACTATTGTTCTAATCCCCTCAACCATTAATAGTAAAATGGTCATTGATTCACCTTTGTATGATGATTATGAAGATGATTTCCATGAATAGTCTGTTGAAGACCTTATATCAGAGAAGTATTCTTCCCATCAAAGCAAAAAAAGTTTGTTTCAACCCTCATGTCATATTTTTGTTGCTGAAAAAGAAGAAAAAGATAATAATATAAGTTTAGAAGGTGAAAAACTGAGAAATTGGGACCATAAGCCAAGCTATGATGAATATCCCTCACAATCAGAAGATAAGACAGAAGAATGTAGTTTCCCAAGTACTTCTAATTGTGATGGACTTCCCTATCAATCCCCTATTCCTCTTGAAGACACAATCTCAGTTTAATCAAGAAGCAAAGATAAAATGTCATGTGAGTAGATGAGAGAGGTTGAAATTAAAGAAAGACAAGCATCCCTAAGCCTTTTTCCTAATAAACCTCATGACCAGGAGTGGACCAAGGCCATATGCATTGAGAATGAATCAAAAAATCAGCAAGCAATGCAATAACCAAGCACAATGGAGGAAGGACCTAATGCAATACTTTTCCTTTTTACACAAAGCAATGTCATAGGGGAAAATATTGATGATGTTTTTCAGGATCCATTTGCAACCTGTCTACAAGAAGAAAGTGAGCCTAGGCTCACTGATTTCTTCAATGGAAAGTGTATTGCCAAATATTTCTTTGGCGTGCCTTCAAGTAGGAATTATCTCTGGTGCTTAAGGAAGCACATTTCAAAGCTTCAAACAGTGTAAAAAATAACGAAATGGATTCATTGGTTGTTTCATGTAACTTGAATGCTTCATTTTCCCAATAATTATAGTAGGTGTGTGCAATAATCTTGTTGGACAAGCATCGTTTTCATCATTTTTGTTAGTTTCAGTTTTCATTTGCATTTAGTTTCAGTTGAAGGTCATAGATCAAAGCAGATTGCATTGGTTAAAAGTTGGGAGCAGCCCTAGGATAAGGCACTGAAACTACAAGAGTTCTTAGAGCCTCATAGGGAGGACTCTATCCCCCATGGAGCCTATGTTAGCACAATAATTTTCAGCCAGAAGAGGCTTGCCTCTCCATAAACAACTAAATAACATCTACATGTATATACATGCTTCTAACCTATCAACTCAAGGTTCATGATTAGTCTCATCATACAAAAGTGCACAAACATTCCATAGCACAAAGGCACTGTGGAGTTGTCTATATAACATGGTCTGCCATTTTACTACCTAAAATGCTACCAAATCTGTTAAGCAGTGTAATGATGGCACTATGAATTCCATAGGTTGTTACCAAATCTGTTTTCATGTCGGATGATACCAAATATGTAAACATTGAAGTGATGTAGCTACGGATTATGATGGTGCTACCCAATTTCATGCATACACACAGGCAGGCGCTACCGAAATTTTGGCAGAGAACAAATTGTGCAGAGTTATTTTTAGATGCATCTACCAGTTGTGAGTGACTAACTTAAAACTTGGATTATGAACAATTGAGAAGGTATTTTTTAAAACTGAAGGAGGTTTTTGTTCATAAAATACCAAATAACAAAAACCTCTCTCATTTTTTCAAAATGTGTTATGGTTTGACATATATTAGAAATGTAAGTGATGCTACCAAATCTGCATAACTGTTTTACAACGACGCTACCGAATTTCCTGTAGCGGTCACGGTTTTGATATTCGCCTTGTTGGGAGGTTGCCACCTGTCAAGGAGGATCAGAATGGATTATAAAGGATCATTTATATGTCAAGGGACACCTAAAACTAAGTTTTATCTCAATCAAAGGCCTCATGCAATGAGGTGGAAACAATTTATTAATGGCTTCCAACAAATTCTTGAAAATTAGCAGTTTGTTGGATTTTTGTCTCTCTGATTATTGCCACCTATCTCCAAGGATTAGAATCCAATGGAGGAGATGGGATTTGACCTCCTAAGGTTATTTGGATTCTATTTTATATTTAAGGAAGGAGAGATCTCTTGGAGTAGAGGGGATTCATGAGCCAAGAGAGGCTAGAGAGAGTAGGAGCATGCATTTTTCTTGTGTTGATTTGTAAGCCTATGGGCATTTTATGATTGTAAGAATTACTACTATTGGAGACTCATGAGAGCTATGATTTCAGATTGTAATTATTTTTTTTATATATCTTCTTATTTGAATATATTGCAAATTTGAGGATCAAAGGCTGCCAATGATTTATGGATCCCTAAGCAGCAGAGGATCTATTGTATTTTCCCCATCAGTCATTGTTGATATTCAAGTATTTGTTGATTCATTAAATTGAGAGGATCTTTGTTTAGTGAACATTCTATCTTATGTTTTCCTTCTTCATTATTCCACCTATCAACATATAATCATGTTTTCTGTTGAGCAGATATATGCCTTCGATGAGTAGAATGTTTGTGACTCCATTGCCCATTGGTGTAGCCTACTAATCTGAAGTTTGCTTCCCTCTCCCTTTATTTCTCCATCTTGTTGGTCCACCTATTCAAAACCAAAATTATCTTTTACATTCTGATGGGTGTTCAGCTTACACTTTAGTAGTCAAAGTGTTACTTTTAGTGCTAACGGAAATAACTCTAGAAGTTAGGTGAAATTTCTTGTAGGAGTTATGTGGTGTAATATGTGCTAAAGTGTAGCCCCGGATGGGGTGACATGCGGAAAGGGTGAGGCACATGGAGGCACACCGGGAGAGGCCATTTATAATGGCTCTCACCTCACACCATAGTTATTTATGAAGGTCCCTACCTCCGTTGGCCTCTGTTTATCGATGGGGCCTCTCACGAGTGAGCACAGGCCGACCAGCCAGAGCATTAAGATCTTGGCTTTAATGGCTACGACCATAATTTATGCCATCACCCACCTTACTGGAAGTCTTAGTGTGAATTCGAATCTTGCCAAGCAAAGAAGTAGCAGAAGGGATCTCGTCACCCTGGCATTGATCCTCGCTCTTGCTATGCCACGGGCGAGGGGGAGGCCTCGCAGGGGAGCCGGCTGGTATGCAGCTGACTCCAGGAGGAAGCGACACAAGATATTTGAACGGGATTTGATCATGGCCAAGAAAATCCAGCGTCGGGCGACCATAGGAATGAGCTCACCCCCCAGAACCTTCGTTGAAGAAGTCCCGAACATGGAGCTCCCAATGGACTTTTCTGAGAGTAGGATTTTTATCGTTCCATACAATTGGAACCCCTCGATGTGTATTGGACAAGCAGTGGCACCGCCCCACTCGAGAGACACTCCAGGTCCCCGTGATGCTCCTAATGAAGAGCTCACCACTTGCCTGGTAGAGGAGGAGCTGCTAGAAAGAACCACCGACTCGTAGTAGAATAGGGAGAAGCCGGGTCGCCGGGAAACGGATGCCAAGCCAAAGTCACCGCCCTCGCCACCACTCCTACACCCGGAGCACCTGAAGCTGATTTTCGAGGTTCGAAGCTTGGTGGATGATCAAATTTTTAGAGCAGTCTGCGTTAGCCAATGCTTGGACATGCTCTATGCAGCCTATTCCAGTGCCACACCTCAACGACAATGTCCAACCTGTGCTCAGCCTTATGTCATTCCAGCCAGCAGTGGGAAAATGAAGGACGCCTCCAAGGACTTCGGGGAATAGTTTCTTCTATTTCACATGATTTCCAACTCTATTTCTGTTGTATTTTACCAGAGTTGTAGCTCTTCAGTTGTTAGCATGGTTAGCATTAGCACATACCTTACTAAACTGTTGTTGATAATAGACATGTACCCTGTTTTCCTTCGGGCAGGGTGGCGCAACGAACTCTTTGATTTTGCATGCTACTGTGGGCAGTCCAGATGTCTTGGTTTCCTACATAGGTAGGACAACTGGCACCTACATGTCATATGTATTCCTTTTTTTTGAAGCTATAATATAATAGGACTCGCCTTTTACTTAAAAAAAAAAAATATGTGCTAAAGTGTATGCAATTATTCCTTGGGCTAAATTAAGATTATGTGATACACCCAAGTTTTGTAGTTACATTTACCCGCTTGAAACACAAAATTTATGTGTGATGAGGATATTAATTCTCAAATTTCTACCAAATATGTGTTTGAGTTAGGAAATAAATGCAAAGCATTGAAATAAAACAAAGAAAGGAAGAGACCATACATGAGCTTACTTGTGATGGGGATCTCTTCACTCTAGTTTTTGCAAATAAATTATTTGTGATGATATATGAGGAGGGTCCTCATCATATAAGTTGTTGTGTGCCATTGTTATTGACTTGAGGGCTACATGAATGGCTTAGGAAATCATAGTTACTGGTAGGGTTGTAGGTTGTCCCCGATATAATTTAAATGTGAACATATGAGTGGATTAAGCATATTATGATAGAATCCAAGGAAACTATGTACATGTTTAATGATATTTATTTAAGCATTGGAAATGATAATCAATATATGTACCAAGGAGGTGACCAAGGTGGTGGTGCTCCACTTCCAAACAAAGTAAGGAATTTTGTGCCAACTAATGCTTCAATTGAGTTACAAGAATGTGCCTTGGATTTACCTTTCTAGAATGTACCACGATGGAGTCATTGAAATGACAATACCCTTATACTAGACATAATAAGGATCAATTGATTCCCTAGTATGGTTGTGTAGATGCAATATAATAAGTAATTGAGTGGTGTGCCTTTACAATATATACTTCAAATAAGTTCAATAATTAAGGTTCATTGATTAGGTGAAATACATATATAGATATTCCTAACCTCCAAACACCTAAGTGAAAATATTTCCCCAAACTCCAACGAATTTATGATGAGATAGTCGAACACATTGACAAGGATTCCAGGTGGGATTATAGATGACATTATAATGGGGTGATGTGGTGAGAGGATTACAATGTGGCACCTTAGTGTTGAATCAAAATGCTAATGTGGATTGATAATAATTGAGGTAGGCTCGTGAATACATGCAAATGTTGAATTTTATGGTGAAATTTTGGTTTTCTTATCTAATGAAATATTATAAGAATGCCTATTTATGAATGTTCTATGAATGTTGTCATGTTTTCATGGAATATTTTTCATCGTTTTTGCATCAAATGTGAATTATTTGCATGATATAGGTTTTTATTTGCATGATATAGGTTTACACCATCATTTGGGGTTGTAAAACAAACCCGAGGCTACATGACCTCTTAGTGAGATGACAATGAGAGTGCATGCATTGGCTTGCATTTCCCAAAAAATGAAAAATAAAGTAAAACTTTGCAATTTTTTTCATAAACTGAATGGAATGAGAAAGTTGTTTAGTTCCAAGATTGTGACAATCTATAGGTGCATTCACTTTTACTTTGTAGTTTGAGTAGTTATAAAGTTAATGGAATGACATATTTGTTTACTTTAATAATATAACTTAGCCCAAGGACAACATACATAAATGTGTACAGCTATAAATCACCAGGGTCTAAAGATTATGACAGTATAAAGGTTTATACACTCTTATATTCAAGCTCGAGGAGTTATAAATTAAATGGAATGAGATGCTTGTTTAGTTTCATATATTGACACATATATGTATATGCAAACAATACAATATTGAGTTCTCTATATTGTGATAAACCATGGTTGCATTTACTCTTAGTTTGTGGTTTGAGAAATTAGAATTTGAATAGAATGAGATACTTGTTTACTTTCATAATAAAACTGAGCTCAAGGACAACCAAAATACATATGCATATATTTCAATATCATTTTGATTGTCATACGAGAAGTAGAAGAGGAGGAGGGGTCAATATGTTCACATATGCAAGACATAAGGGGAGGTCTATTGTAATCAAGAGACATCAAATAATTCATAACAAAGAATATCCTCTACGGGGCCAAGTTGTGTATAAGAAAGAATTATGGAACTACTAAGGCCTTCAACTAAGTTAATGAAAATGAATCAACAAACAAGTATTGTAATGAAATGAAACTAACTTATGAAAAACATCCCATAAAAATACACTATAATCAACATGAGAATAAACATGTATCTCACTCAATTCCAACTTATTACTAAGCCACAAAGTAGGGATGAACGCAGATGTAAATTGTTGCAATCTTGAGCCCTTAAATATTGTGTTGTGGTACTAAAAAACAAGAAATTTGGAGGAGTGCCATCTAACGTTTTTAGGAGATAAGATGACAAGGTATTGCAGTTATACAAGTGCACATTGGAAGACATTGCAACAAGACAACTTCAAGAAAGGATGATTCAACCAAGAGAAATAAAACTCTCAGATAATGGATCAAGCCACATGTAGGTTCAACCCATACAGACATATATAACCTATGCATAATCCTTGATTTGATGCGATGAAGGGAAAGAGAGAAAGCATTAAGGATAAACCCCCAATAACTACAAACCCTAGGTTCAAATGTCACATATCTCTTATGGAATATAAGTACACATATGTTTCCCAAACTTGTTCATGGGATTGAAAAAGGATTATATTTTAAGGAATAAAAAAGGTACATGCGAAATTGTAGAAGTCAAGTGAACTTGTAAAAAGATCTCATTGGAGCATAGAACAATAAAAAAGTTGTGAAACATATTAAAATATGTGAGGTTGCAATTCCAATCCCTGAAACCAATGGTGATGTCAACATGATTTCCAACCTAAATATATTCCATCAATTAAGGGAAGTGCATTCGGTAACTATATAAATAAGGATGCAAGAGGGATGTCAAGGGATTTGAGGGTGGCCTGGGAAAGGGACAAAAGGAATGAGGGGAAAAATTCATCCAGAAGTCGGGTGAAACTCATCCAAAATGATTTGTAGTATGTGAGTATACTAGATACACATGTATGAAGGTGATATTTTGGTTAAATTTTAGTTGTGTGACTAGATAGCCCAAATTTTTGCAATTACAACAAACACCTTAAGTGATACCTAAGTTGGTCTCTCATTTGGCCCTTCCATTCTACTTCTCAACTAATATAACCTTATTTTTTTGTCCCTAAGACATTTGTGGATGCATAAAACACCTTACATTCATGTTGGAAAGTGAAAGAGAAAAAACAGGTGGAGAGAGAAATAAGTGGATGGTGGTACTCCACTTACATTTGATTTGTCAACGGCTCCAAGGGAATTCCATTCTCTTTTATTTTTCTTGTTGTAGTGTTTGTTTATGGTCAATGATTGAATTCCTTAATTATGAGAAGCTTAAAGGAATTCTTTTGCAAGACAAAAAGGTTAATATTATGGAAACTTTTATGAAGTTGAGATAATAATGAGCATAGTAAGGATGCATTTTATGGTTAGATGGTTGGATATATTGGGGAGGGGAAGGACCATATATAATTTTTTGGTTTCATGTTTGATAAGTGTCGTATTTGTCGAATAAATTTATGCATCCCATGTATAGGATTCCAATATTATTTGTATTCTCCTTTTAGAATTCATTATTGAGATAGGGGAGAAGCATGTAGTGTCAATTTTCATTACTATGTTGCTATATATATTGTAGTGGGAAATTATTAATAGAGATGAATAAAAGTATTACATGGATGCCTTGTGTAACACAACATTTCATGGACCTTATTTTAGAGGAGATAGGGAAATCATTTTGTTTCCCTTGTTCTTGAAATGACGAGTCAGTTCATTTTGAAGGAAAGGAGTTGTTGAGGCTTGGGCCACAAGATTTATAATGAGATTTATTTCATTTCAATCCATATTTCAACAAAATATTATTTGAAGATAATATTATATCTATTGAGTTGACATATTGTAGCTACTCTAGGAGGCCTAATAGTATTTTTATTGCTACATTGGTTTATAATGAAGGATATTGGAGGATTGTGAATGAGATTGTACTAGTTTATGAGATTATAATCATTATGTTGTGCATTATTGATGGAAAAACTCTCATTTTGGGGTAGTATTTATATGAGATTATGACATGAGAAAAGGAGAATATGAAATCTCTACGTTGAGAATGTGGATAAATCCCAAGCCTTTTGGCATACCATTGATGGGCAATGGTGTGACATGCTCCATAAAATAATACATGTTGGGGATTATTTAAATCCATATTTATTTTATAATGGGTTGGTGAGATATGATCATGAACTAAGAAGCACTTCATAGAGTGCATTAAAAGGATGCTTCCTAATATGAGGAAGAAATATTTGATATAAAACCAACTTCAAACATATACGAAATCTAATGGCATGTTTTTTTGGCTCATTGCAATGCATACTAAGAGCCACTTTTTATCAAGTATGATGTTTCAATGCTTTTAAATTTCGTTTATTGTTAAAAAAATATTTTAAATTTATTATTCTAAATTTATACACTAGTTTGAAATTCTATTTCTTCTTGACATTACAATTTAGATGTATGGTGGACCAATTATGGTAAAAAATACTTAATGTTGATCCAACCTTCTAGTGATTTTGGAGGAAGAAAAACACGTTGAAGTGTATTCAATCATATACACTCCGAGAAGCACAATAACATGGCTAAGGAAAATTTATTTGACTCATATTTGTCCTCTCCAAGAAGCACAATAACATTGAATTATGGGATATATAGTTTAATAATCCATTAGATGCAAATATTCTCTCTTTTGGTTACATGAATCCATGATAGAGAGTGAATTTGGGAATTGCTTTAGGATGAGTAGTGTGATTTTTGGGGGGAAGATATATCTTGGATAGATGAGAGAGACTAAAGAGGATACAAGAAATCAAATATTGTATGTTTGAGATGAACCACCTATGGCACCAAAGGAGGGGTGTAGGTGTCGCAATTGGGTTCACAATTCAATATCTAGTGTTGCATCTATGAGCACCTTGTCAACCCCTGATCCAGATTTATGAGTGGAATGAAATGAATAATAGAATGAATACAATAACACAAAGATATGGAGAACAACAAAATATATCCAGTGAACAATAAATTCTATTGAATAAATAAAATAGGATGAAATTGTAAAACTGCAGAACTAAAAACAACTTGCTCGAATGGTGGTAGCTATCTCTGAGAAGAGATGTGGCTACTATGTGCATCCGTTTGAGAAGAATGATTACAATGAGGCTCCAGAGGCATTTTTAACATTACTCATGAATTCCAAAACCCTAGACATCCAAAATCCTAACCCTAGGAGATGAAACACCAAAAGTTATGTGGGCCTCGATGGGTAAGTTGGTACCTCAATTTCCTGGGGTCGTAACTTTTGCATACAACCTATGTTTTAGGCGCATGATAGCCCATTGGAAAGGTATTTTTGAGAACTACACATTATTCTATCAAACTCTAACTTCGTCTACAATTTTACTATGGAAAGACGAAAAAACATTGTTTAGGTCCCCAAAATGACCCTGGAGGTACAAAAATATGTACTGACATGAAAAATTCCAAAATAAGGCAATTGGATTAGGTGGGAGGCCACCAATATCCACCTAGAAGATGTGTAGGGCTTCATATAGCCCCAGAAGTGTAGAACCCACAATTAAAAATAATTACAAAAGAACATGCTGAACTAAAAAATGTCAAGAGGAGCTAGTTGGAATAGGTGGGTGGCCACCAATATCCACCTGGATCAGTCATCCCCCCTTAGGAAGAAATGGTCTCCATTGCATTGAGTTCCCCCATAAGGTGATGAAATTTATGTTGAATTTGGCTTCAGTTGAGCCACTTTCCTTGGTGCAAGAGTTGCCCTGCCTTGACAACCCGATAAAGTTATATCCTCTGTTGGCGAGTGACCTTGACCTGTGTGTCCACTATCTGATCAATGGATTCTTGTTCCATGCAGTCATGGTTGAGCTATGTTGGTGTCAAATGTTTTACGATCATTGAGGTGTCCAATAATGGTGGAAAATATGGCAGAAAGAGGTCCACATTGAACATTGGGTGTAAGACAAGGAAGGGGGGAGTGTTGATCTCAAAAGCATTGTCACCCATAGCCTTGGTGATAGTGTAAGTCCCATAGTGAAGTGGACAGAGCTTCCTATGGGGCCCTGTAAGGTGTTCTTTCTGCAAACGTAACTAGACCTTGTCTCCCACCTGAAACCGCTGTGGTACTCTGTGTTGATCATGGTGTTGCTTGTACTTAGAATTGGCTTTCTACAAAATCTCATGGACCTATTGGTGGATGTGTTGAAACTGATCAATGGATATGGTGGATTTTTTAGCCTTAGACTAAACATGGGAATAATCTGTATGTGTTGTTACAAAAGGTAGTGCAACATCTAGGGGACCCAAGGGTTGGAATCCCAGCCCCACCTAAAAGGGGCTATGGTCGATGGAGCTATGGAGAGCCCTGTTGTAGATGTGATGAACATAGGGAAGACTCTCATCCCATGAATGCATATACTTAGAGTTATACATGCACAATATGTGCAAAATCATCTGATTAACGACCTCTGTTTGGCCATCGGTTTGAGGGTTGAAGGAAGTGGATTTAGTGAGCTTGGTGTCCAATAGTGACTAGAGAATCGACCAAAATGTGTTAAGGAATCTGTTTTCCCGATTAGAGATGATGGTATGTGGTATCCAAAAATGGATCCATACTCGTTCGAAGAAGATATTGGCAGTATCTACCGCTGGGATTCTCTTCTTGCAGGCTGTGCAAATGGCCATCTTTGAAAATCGATCAACCACCACAAATACGCAATCATTGCCTTGCTTGGTGGATGGAAGGCCAGACATGTAATCCATCGAGATGGATTCCCAAGGCCTCTCAAGATTAGGAAGAGGGGTGTATAAGCCTTGCTTATTGATGGATGGCTTGGCAATGGGACAGGCAGTGCAATATCTGATATACTTGCCGACGTCCTGTTGAAGTTTTGACCAATAAAAATGTTTTTGTAGAATGATCATAGTTTTCTCCACACCAAAATGTCCTACCATCCGACTATAGTGAGCCTCCCAAATCATATTTGCATGATCGCTTGTAGGAACACATATATTGCCTAGATGGAATAACATTCCATCTTGAATGTAAAAATCGGTGACATTCGCTCCTATACCCAAGAGATGATAGGTGGTGGAAAAGTTAGGATCTTGCTAATAAAGTTGGGGCCACTCAGATGCCCCATGCCCACATGAATGGAGCATGGTGGTGAGTGTAGCCATGGGAGGTCGGCTGAGGCAGTCATCAACACGATTTGTGCTCCCTGTCTTATACTTGATGTTGAGATGGAACTGTTGGAAGTAGGTGGGAAATTTTTTATGGAGGTCGTTATACAACTTCCCTTGTGTCTGTATGAACTATCGAGGCTTGTGACTAGTGTGGATGATTGTCTCCTTTCCCAGAATGTAATGTTTCCATTGATGACAGGATTGCATAATGGAATACATTTCCTTGTCATAGGTGGGGTATTTTCAGACAGTATCTGAGAGTGTCTCACTATGGTATTCTATTGGATGACAATGTTGAGTGAGAATTGCGCCTACAACATAGTCGAATGCATCAGTCTCAATATCGAACAGTTGTTGCAGATCGGGTAAGGAGAGTACTAGAGTTGAGCATAAGTGATGCTTCAAATCATCAAATGCTCGTTGTTGTGCCTTCCCCCATGCGAACTTTAACCTGCCATTGCCATTGGTCAATTGGATGAGGGCCCATGCAATATGGGAGAATCCCAACATGAATTGTCAATAGAAGTTGGCAAGTCCCAAGAAGCTCCGAAGATTGGTTAGTGTGGTTGGGGTTGGCCAGTCATGGATGACTTGGATGTTAGCTTGATCCACATGTACCCCATGCTCATAAATAATGTAGCCCAACTATTGGACCCTATTCATTCCAAAGGATCATTTTTCCAAGTTAGGCTATAGCTTGTGTTGCCACAGAGTGCTCAAAACCTGTTGAATATGTTGCATGTGCTCCTCCTAAGTTTTGCTGAATATGAGGATGTCATCCAAATATACCACCACAAAATAGTTGGTGAAGGGTCTCAATACATCATCCATCAACCTCATGAAAGTGGTTGGTGTGTTTGTTAAGACAAATGGCATGACCAACCATTCAAAGAGACCTTCTTTAGATTTGAATGTTGTCTTCCATACATCAGTTGGTTTGATGGAAACTTGGTGGTAGCTAGACTTTAGGTCAATCTTGTAGAAGAAATTTTCCCCCTTAAGTTGGTCAAGAAGGCCATCAATTCAGTCAATTGGGTACCAGTTCCTGACTGTGACTTTGTTTAATGCTCTGTAATCAATGTAGACCCACCAGGTCCCATATTTCTTCTGCACCATTACAATCTAGCTTCTGAAAGGGGAGGAGTTGGGTCTGATGTGCCCCTTTTGAAGCATCTCTTGGATCTGATGCTTGATTTTGTCATTTTCCATCAGTGAGAAATGATATATTGGTCCATTAGGAAGAGGTGCATGGGGGTTATATTAATTGGATTCTTGATTTGGGAGTGCATCAATACCCAGGTGGGTGAGGATAAGATGTCTATGTACTCTTCCACTATCCTATCCACTTTCTTCTACTGTGAAGAGAGGCTCTGTGTAGAGGAAATGGATGTGGCAGTGAACTTTTTCTTACTGTGAGCATGGATCAGAAAGAAGATGAACTTCCTAGTCTATGAAATGACCTTACTGCATTTCTTAGTAGAGATTAAAGAAATAACAGTAGGCGGTGCTACCTCTGGTATCCTATACAATTGTCTACCCAAAGTAATAATAACACTGTGAGGTCTAGACTCATACACACCATGTCACATCCACAAATATGGTTGTCCTAAAAGAACATCACAAAATTCAAGAGGAGCAATATCACAAAATACCTCATCTTTGAAGGGCTTGATGCCGTAGGGATTACAACACTGTTGGCTGATGTAGAGATATTTTCCTTGGTGAATCCAACTGATGGTTTAGGGCTACATGTGTGGTGTCATCGGTAGGTCCAGTCACTTGAAAAACTTTTCTAAGATCAAGTTCTTTTCACTACCACTATCGACAATGAAATGAAGCAGAGCCCCCTTTACCCACATCTATGAGTGAAATAGGCATTCCCCTTCCTCTGGTTCTTCTAGTTCACTTGGCTAGGCTTTGGTGGTAGCGACAATGGAACTGGGTTCGACATCAATAATTTGCTTCCCTCCTTCTGGATTTGATTCAGAGTTAGAATCTTCCTCTGACTTGGAAGCTATTAGCTCAGCCACAAGTGACTTCTTAGAGTGGTATTCTTCGGTGTTGTGCCAAGGGATTTTATGGTATTCACACCATTTTCCAGTGTCCTTCTTCGAATTCTCATTACCCTTCTTGTGTTGTGGCTTGGACTGGTTGTCCTAAAAGTGGCCATGTTTGATGTGTCTCTTGTTTTGTGGGTTGGGGCCACCTTTTCCCTACTTCAGCTAAGAGGAGTTTGCAGATCCAAACTCTCGCTTCTTCTACTTAAGTTTATGCTCGATCTTGATACCATATCTATAATCCGCACCTAATGATGTGATGTCCATAGACTCCATTTATGTTTGAATGTATCTATGCAATCAACCATAGTATTTGAGCACCAGATGTCATTCAAAGTCTTTGATACCCAGTTTGGTGCGTAGGGTATGGAAAATATTGGTGAAATTTGGTATTGTTTGGTCCCTTTCATGATGCAGTGTGGTCCATCTTGTGTACCAATCCTCGTAGATTCAAATAGGGTAGTACTATTCCTTAATGGAATCCCTAAAGGAATCCCATGTGGGGGCAACCAAAAATATTGTAGATTCCTCTATGGCCTTTGCTCAGAGTAAGTATCCCACCAATACTTAACATGGGGGATGTGCTAGAAAAACAAGATCGCGGAGAAATAAAATACAAACAAATGTGGAAATAAAACACAGAAGATGCATAATACAATACAAACACAAATATACGTGGTTCACCCAGTGTGGGCTACGTCCAACAGTGAAATTTCCAGGTCCTTCCTTTTTATTATCCAACAAATGAAGTGATACAACCTACAACACACTCGTCATAAATTCCTCTTTTTTCACTCACAATATCCTCTCTCCGAATACAATATTCACAATGATGCATAGCCACAATACTTTTCCATCATAAAAAGGGGTTTCCTTCTAGGGAAAAAAACCCTAAGATAACTTCTACCATCGAATCTGCGACCTTAGAATGAACGGTCCAAATTTACTATAAATTGCAATATACATTTACAAGGCAATTTTTCCTTTGGGGGCTTCTCCCTCTAACCCCCAATGGGGGCCCACTTTCCCCTGGACCCCCTAGTCAGGGGAATGAATCCTTGAGACCCCGGAGGGGGGGCAAGCCCCCCTTGCAACCCCCCCGCGTGGAGGGGTGTACAGTCTTCATGGGGTATAAACACGACTGGAAACAAATGCCTATGAAACATGAAGATAATTAGGCTCCACAACCAACAATATCCCACTTGGAGACTGATCACAACAACTCCACTGTTGTTGTACCTGATGGACTATACTCCACCTTAGACCTGGAAAATTTCTCATCTTCACCTTCATGCTTGAAGACCAACTGAAATTGAGCAAGAACTGAGTTTCTCCCTGGTTACTCCCTTTGTTAACATGTCTGAAGGATTCTGGCTAGTGTGTATCTTTTCCAACTTCAAATGTTCATCTTCCAAGATGGATCGTATTAAATGATACCTGAGTTGTATATGCTTATTCTTCGAATGGAAGGCTGTGTTATTTTCAATATGAATGGCACTCTCGCTATCATATTACAATCTTCTATTATCCTACTTCCTTCCTATTTCCTCCATAATGATCTGTAACCAAATCATCTCTTTACTAGCTTCTATAGCAATAACATACTATGTTGTTGAAAGTGCAACAACCTTTTACAGTTTTGAAATCCAACTTATTGTTATTCCACCTACAATAAAAACATATGCTGTGGTGTTGTAACATACTCGATCGCCCATAGGCCGGTCTACACCACTTCGACAGGCTGCGACACACCCAACCACCCACAAGCTAAGCACGTTGTAGTCCCAAGACTCAGTTCTTTGATCTCTAATTTGAAAACAAAGAAATTCTTGTAATGTTAGAAGCATGCACACCACATGCATAAGACAAGATCCATGTCACATCATAACAAATATAAATAACGTGCCATGCACAACAAATAACCAACAGACAGGAACATTAGAATACATATCTTAGAGATAATTAAATACACAACGGGATACATTAAACAGAAACAAAGAGATAACTTATCTTTGCAAGTAAACATTCACCAACTGGTTGCAAACCAAGGACGTTCCTCCCAACCATAGACGTTGTTGTTCATTTACTCTCAACAACAGATCACACCCGAGCCAAGGCTATGAATCCATAAGGATGGGTCCTAGGCCAAGTCTAAATACACAGTAGTTGTCTAAGTAGCTCTCGGGTTTCCCAACCCCATAACAATATTGATTTCCATCTCTCTTTCCCCCTCAGCCTGCACAACCCCAAGAAATGAACATCTTTCTCTGCCTTGCAATCCCTGAGGTTGTTCCATTTCTCTCTAAGGCTCTAGTGCTACTGGTCAAGAAATATCCCTACTGGAAACTCCAAGGACTCTCAGCTATGGACAGTTCCATCCTAAATTCCATCAAGCTCATGCACATAGGCATCCATTCCCTCCTGGAATGATCAGTAAATCATTACATCCATTCAACGATGGCTCTCCTCTTCCTTCCATTTGTTTCCATGCTTATCCCATGAGCACATGAGATAGCGGTAGCGAGTGAAGAGGAAGAAGAGAAAGGGGACAAGGGAAAGATGATGAACCAGGGGAAGAATGATCCCCTAAATTTCCCCAAGCCACCCTCACGCTGCCATTCATATCCATGCTTAGACCAAGAGAAAACAATTGCAACAAGAGCGAGGCTCCCAAAAATGAAGAGTGGGAAAGGTGTAACAATGAATAAATAAGGACAAGTGAACCCCCACCCAAACCAAAGATGGGTTTATATAATTACTTGGAAATCAAGAACCACATGGCCTCCCCCAAGAAGCTCATGTAACCCCTATTCTCCATAAAATCAATTATGGGTAAATAAAATAATAATAAAAAGACTTATCCCCCTCAATCCTCTCTCTCGTGGAATCATAGCCCCCTATATCTTTTGTCCTTGTTGATCTTGCAACCAGTGGTGTATATTATTAATGTATAAGAAGTGTTACATTTCCTAGGCACGCTGGCCCCCTTTTCAACTTTACTAACTCACCAGCCTAAGTCATATTTACATAATACATTATAGTTTATAAGGGTTATAACCTGGATGTTACATCCCCCTCCCCTTATTTTGGCACTGTCCTCAGTGCACAACACCATTCCAATGTTATTAATATTACAAATCCAGGCCCTCTGGCCTTAATTCACACAGGAAATCCAACCCAATATTATATACATAGGCACTCTAGCCTAAAATTAAACATGTATAAATAGGCATTCCAACCCAAAACATGTATAATGATCTTCATAATTTATATTGCTGGTAGCAGTTCCAACCAACAAGCTTGCCTTTCCTCTCAACCCTTCACAACCCAAAGAAATGAACCCCTTTCTCTACCATGCAATCCCTTAGGTTGTACCACTTTTCCCTAGGGATTTAGTGCACTCAGCCAAGAAGTTTTAGAGTTGTGTCTTCCAGAACCCCAACTGTAGCAAATCCATTGGACTTTCTTCATTCTATGCCCTTGTCATTCAATTGCTCCAGCATCACCTTCTTTTCTCTCATAGTCTAGTAATTTTCTAGATCTTCATCATTCATCGTTTTCCTACAACATTTCAAATCAACAAACATATCAGTTAAGAATTTGTGCATAAAATTCTCATTCGTTCTCATAATGTAAGAGCAAATTTTCATAATCCAATACAATACTTATCTGTGCAGTTCATGGTTTTGGATCCATATGGTTGTCTTGTTAACTTGGCTCATTGTTTTCCTTTGACATACCCATTGTGTGCATGACCCCAATCAAGAGCTATCAAAGTCTCCTCTTCCTTGTGGTCACTCACCTTCCAGGTGCAGGCGCAGGCATTCACTTCTCTGCTATACAATCCCTCAGGTGATCCATCTTGCCTGACCAAGGCTTCCTTGCACAATAATATTTCTATGGACATAGGGTTCTCATGTCACAAAAACACCCTTTTCCATGCTTTTCAACTAGCATATCCAACATCTCATCTATATTATACACATACAGTCATCATGAGATACCATTATAACCATTTTCAATCATAAATGTCAAATCTGTTTTATAGAGGAAAACAAAATTTTCCAAGCATGAGCTTTTTGCTCATAATGGTTGGCTTTGCAGCTGTAGATATCATTATTCCTTACGGGATTACATCTCTGCCATATCCAAGACCATTATACCTACAATTTCTTCAATTTACATTCAGCCAAAACAATTTGTCAGTAATTATCAAATTATATTTCGCAAAACTGTTTTATATAGGAAAAATAAAAGTTCCAGACATGAGCTTCTACTCATAATAATTTGGCTCTTGCAGCAATAGACATTGGTCTTCTTTATGGGCTTACAACACTGCCATATCCAAGACCCTTTCCTCCTACAATTTCAACATTCCTTAGCCAAACAAATTGTCAATATCTCATGTACAAGATATATATATATATATATATATATATATATATATATATTCAAGGAAATGATTCAAAACAAAATCACAAAGTGATCTTAGA
>JASDQU010504565.1:31454-45927 GCA_032191745.1 Picea mariana | reverse complement strand
CTGTCGCGTATGTTCTAGCTCATGATTGCACTTCCTACGCGACACTGACTTGCAGTCTGTATAATGCTTTTGTTGGTATTTGAGCTAGTACCAACTGTACCTGTGCCAAGTCTTTGAGTGTAATTTGAGCTATGGCCTCGTCAACACGTAACATGTCTTCTATTATTTGGAAGCTTAGACTTGCTTGTGCTATGGTTTGGATGGTGTCTTCTTCATTCTGGGCACTCCTATCCTCGATTTTTTTTGTTCGGGGGATCGAATCTGTTCCCCTTTGTTTCTTCTGCACTACTTGTACCTTTCCAAGACCTGCTTGATTTCAACCAACTCATTTCTTATGCTTCCTCTTTGGTTTTTGGTGTCTTCAAACTCATCGTCTATGTGATCCTATACCCTCTCTGCTACAAGATCGACATCATCCTCAATAATTGTGTATTCTGGGATTTGCTTATGGGATTTTTCCTTCTTGCGCGACCCACCTGTGTGTATGATTGGCTGCTTGGGTGGCACTGCCTCTTGTGGGGTGTCTGCTGATGGGGTTTCTTGTGTCATTGCGTCCCCCCTTCCACGTTCTTCCTGCGCTGGGGAATTGTCTTTCTTTCCTATCCACACATCCTTCTTTGGAGCACTGCCCTTCTTATGCATCACTACCTTTTGACCGGGCTTCCATTATTGTGTTTATTTCTTGGCTGCTGCGCTGCCCTCTGCAGATGTCTTGGATAACTCTACTTCTACCTATTTTCCCTTGGGCATATCCTTGGTGATGACTGGGATTTTCCAGTCATCATGCTAGTCTTTCATTGCCATTTCAACTTCCTTTGCATTAATGCAGAAGTGAAGTTGAATCCATTCCTTCTCTGGATCCCTATGCGCTTGGATCCACATGTTGTGTCATGTAGCCCTAAATTTGGATACCCCTTGATACTGCGCGACCATTTTCGGAGTGATCCTACAAGTGTTAGCTATGCTGTCTTGTATGTCATCGAGATACCGAGAAAAGGTGCTGGCATTGCCACTTCTTCTCTTGGGGTTTGAAGTGCTTCCCATTGACGTGTACCATGCTGCATGACAACTTCCTACTCTATCACAAAATTATGAGTAGGGAGGCTCTTTCCAACCAATTAGTGCTATCAAAATCGTTAACCAGGAGCAGTGGAACTCTGTCGCCAATCCCTGTGCATCCTTGCAGTCATCTAGGAACAAGTTCAACAAGTATGGCGCCCAAGTGAGCATGATGCCGTTTGTGCACTATGAAGCTACTGTGAGAACCCCTATAGGGACCTCCTCCTTGCGACATTTGTGAAGTAACTTGCATGCAATTATTTTAGTTACCATTTTGGTGGCTGCATCACTGATTCTTTTTATGATAATTCCTTGCAAGCCTCACTTAGTCCCATACATTTTCTTCATCTCTTCTTCGAGAGCCTTTTCCTTGGCTTTGTCATCGAGGTACTGCACGAGCTTCTCTCCATTTGATGGAAGGCCTATGATGAATGCAATGAGCTCCACATCGATTGATACTGGTTCTTCCAACCACAAAAATCCTCCATGGAGGACCGCCAACAACTGCTTGACACAGTTGTTCACATATTTTCCCCTTTCGAAGTGGGGGATTTCCATCAGATTGAGAATTCTTGTATTTTCCAAGCCTACCACCCATTGCTTTGGCTATAGAATCAGATATCTGAATGACCCTGTGCCCAATATATCCATGTATACCTACGACGCAAATTCCAGGAATTTGCTGGTGTCAAACACATCATGGTTTGCGTACCAAAATATTTCGACGCAACCTAGTAAGTTTGGCATAGCCTGCATTCCATCTGGAATGCACGACAAGACTATCGAGGCATCGGGATGTGTGCGCACAGACTACACAATGGGTTGTTTTCCCTTTCTCTTTACCGACGTGCTATAGGTACCAACCTTTGGTTCTCTGTCTTTCCTGCCTGACTTTGGTTGCTTTATGATCTCTTAGATCTTTATTTCCTCCTACTGCGTGGACCCCACCATAGGTTGTGGTATTAGTTTTTGAGACTCTATCCTGTCGTTGAACCCGCCATTAGTTCCATGGACTGCTTCGACCTTGGAAAGTTGCGGTGGGTTGCCTGTAGTTGAAGGTTTGTGGCCCTGTGCACTGTCATGCGAGTCGATATCCATCCTGGCTATCGTTGGGGCTTGTTCTTCTTCCTCAACCAGTGTGGCGCTAACTAGTTCGGTCTGCGGCGAGGGAATTGCGTCGACATCGACGATTCCCTCTCTCTGTGTAAATTCCTCCTCTGCCTCTACAGTTTCCTGTGGTTACTTATGGCTGCTGCGTGTTTTCCGTGCTATTTGGCTTGGTGCACCGACCTTTGGAGGTGCCATATTGGGTATTTCTTGGTTCCTTGGTTGAGATTCAACTTCTATGATCTCCAACCTCATCTATTCTCCTTTCATCTTCGTGTTCCTTAGCTTCTCGGGTTTGCAAATGCAAAACAAGTCTTGTTTGGACTACGTTTCCACTTTATATAGAGGGCATCATAAATGCCTTGAATCTTCTTGGAGAAGCTTCTTTGGTTGTTATTAATCCGTTGAACCTTGTCGAGTACGCTTTGTTCAGTTCCATAAATGCCCAATTCATGGCTTTTTGTCCCGACGGGTGGGTTTTTACTTTTCCGATCGTTGTCCCCTTTGCTGGTGCACTACACTTTTTTAGTGTGCCATACATTTCCATTGTGACTTTTTCCTTAGTGCACAGTTTTTGCTTCTTGTCACCCATATGCTACGCACTGTTACTTTTTCTCTTTGTCGCGATGATTCCACTATATGCTGCGTGTGATATTTCCTCGTATTTTGTATATTCTTTCTTCTGTAATTTTTTCTTCCTTTTTCTACTCTTGTCTTCCTTTTTATGAGTTTTATTTCCTAACCTTTACTATAATACACTATATACATGCCTTTGTTACTGCGTTGTAACTTTTAAGGATTAGTAGGTTGACTTCCCTGTATAGTTTCAGTCGACTACAGTTGATCATTCCTTTCAGTTCTATTCTTCCCAAGTCTTGTACCTATACAGATCCCCCACCTGTGATAGTATTTACTTCATATGGCCCTAGCCAATGAATTCTAAACTTCCTAGGGTGTTGGAAAAATTTTCTATCATAGAGAAAGACTAGGTCTTCGTCCTTAAAAATATTTTTTTTAATATGTATGTCATGCAAGGATTTGTCTCTTGCTTTCTGTACTTCATGGTGAAATCCTTCTAGAATCCCGTCCTCTTCCATTTCCATTTGTTGACTTAACCTTTCCTATACAGTGCCCCTTTCTGTCATGTTGGTAATTGCTGCTACGTGCAGATTGGGTACCAGAAATTCCAATGGCACCACTGCTTCCTACCCATACACCAGTCTAAATGGTGTCTGTCCTATCAACTTATTACATGTAGTCCTATATGCCCATAGTACTGTTGGTATATTCAAGTCCCAATCATCCATGTTGACATTGCATATTTTAGTCAGAGCATTTTCCAAGATCTTATTGAAAGCTTCTACTGTTCCATTTGCTTGAGGATGATATGGTGCGCTCTTTTGGTTATATACTTCAAATTCCGCAGTCATGGCCTTGATGGAATCATTGATAAAATGAGTGCCTTGGTCACTCATCAGAATCCTAGGACATCCAAATCTTATGATCACTTGCTCAAACAAGAAGCGTATTGTTGTTTTTGCACTATAGTCTTTGACTGGTGCTGCTTTTTCCCATCTTGTTAAGTATTCAGTTACAATAATGATATATATAGCTCATGACCTTTTTGTTGGTGGGTTAATAGGTCCCACAAAGTCTATAGCCCATTTTTCAAACACCTGTAGAGTCACTTGTGGTCTCAGAGGCATCTCATCCCTTCTGTTGGGTTTGCCAACCCTCTGATGGACATCGCATTTTTGGAAATATTCCTTGGCATATTTATGGACCGTTGGCCACCATAATCCTGCGTGCAATACCTTTTGCACGGTATATTTTTCAGCATAGTGTCCTCCGGCTATGCCTTCATGAGCTTCCACTAAAATTATGGTCCTTTCATGTTCTAGTACACACCTTCTCAAAATGATATATGCGCCCATTTTGTATAAATGTCTTGTAATAAGTTGATAGTCCGCAACTTTGACTACTAGATTTTTCTTCTGCGCAGTACTAAACTCTTGTGGTGCAACCCATATACTTAAGTATTCAATAATATCAATGAAATATTCATTAGCTACCTGTACTGAAAATAGTTGTGCATCAGGGAAGTTGTCAAACCAAGTTAGTAGGTTCTTCTCCATTAGTTACCCTTGACATGTGATTAGGTCATGCGTTCAACTTCCTTGGTTTGACTATCACTTCAAAATCAAATTCTTGGAATAACAATATCCATCTATAGATCCTCCCCCTCAACACTGGCTTGTTGACTAGATATTTGAGGCCAGAATGGTCTGTGAACATTTTAAAGTGTTTACCCAGTACATAGTGCCTGAATTTCTGAAGTGCATATACCATGGTTAGGCCTTCTCTTTCCGTGGTGTTGTAATTCTGCTCTGATTTTGACAACTTTATGCTTGCAAAGGCTATAGGATAGTCTAAGCCCCTGCTCTTGGCTGTGCCAGAATTGCTCCAAGTGCTATGGATGATGCATATACATGCACATGAAATGTATTTTCCCAATCTGGAAATACTAGTATAGGTTATGTGACCATATTTTGTTTTAAAGTGTCCAATCCTTGCTGACAATACTCATTCCACTGAAATCTGGTGTCCTTCTTCAACAATTTTTCCATTGGTGAAGTAATCTATGCATACCCATTTATAAACTTCTTGTAATAGCCTGTATGTCCTAGTGTTGCTCTTAACTAGCGCACTAACTTTGGTGGTGGTAAATTTACAATGACTGCAATCTTAGCAGGATCCACTAGTAAACCTTGTTTACACACTATATTTCCCAACAATTTTCCAAAAGGTGTCCCAAAAATGAATTTCTTGATGTTCACCAAGATYTGACATTGCCTGCATCTTTCCAACACGAGTCTTAATACTTCTACATGTTCTTTTAATAAACTATATACAGTCYAGTCATCCATATATACTTCTAAAAATTGATGTATGAATTCCTTAAAAGTAGCTATGACTACTCTAGAAAATATGGTTGGTGCATTCTTCAGCCCAAATGGCATGATTGTATATTGGAAGGATCCCCATTCTGTAGAAAAAGTAGTCTTATACCTATCTTCTGGAGCTATTTTGATYTGATGGTAACCTRAGAATCCATCTGTAAATGAATATGCTTCCTGGCCTCCCACATTCTCTAAGACTTCATTTGTAAAATGAGTAGGRAAAGGGTCATGTAAGAAAGAATCATTAAGTTTCCTCARATCTACACAAATTATTATCCCCCCCTGTTTCTTTTCTTGGAYTACCATAGGACYGATCCATTTAGATTCCTYTACTAGTTCTATGATACCGACTTCCAACATTTTGTCAATTTCTGCTTTCACTTTCTACTTATACACTGGATTCAGTCTGTAGAGTCTTTTCCTTAYAGGTCTAGCCTTAGGTTTGAGAGGTATCTTCATCTCACCTAGCTCCCCTKCTATGCCTTTCATCTCTATGAAGGTTGTTGGAAACAAGTCACTGTATTCGCGCAGTAACTATGTTATTCTTTATACCGTTTGCTCATTCCAATGGTCTCCAATACTTGCCATTTTAGGATTGTCATTTGTCCCAATGTTGACTTTCTTCACTTTGATTGGTGCAACAAATACTTCTAACTCCAGAGATGGACCTTCCACCTCTCTTTATCCTTCAATCTCTATAATCTAAATGTTGCACATATCATCTTCCTCTGGTGCTTCCTCTTCAACATGATAGCATGCGAGTAACTCTTTGATTGTCTGTCTATTTTGTTGTTGATATTCTTTCATGATTTCAACTTCTGGTTCATTAGTAAATATCATGCCCCATATCAGCTTCCATTTTGAATCCATGTTGGGGTTCTCATGTTCAAATGAGAAAGTTACTACAAAATTCTGCTATAAGTCTATCCATTCTGTAGAGCCTCTGCACATCTCCTAGTCTATATACCAGTTCCCTGTGATTCCTTCTAATTTATGGATAAAGTGATGAGACCATTCCTCTGGTGGTGTTATCCTCCACTATGCCTTGCACTTTTCTAAGTGTTCAATTGGTGTTCCCTTTCCATCATACCTCTGCATTTTATTTCTCCCCCACTCTGTGCTAAATCTAATGCGTAATAGTCATTTACACTGATACCAGTCTTGAATTGTTTCTTTGTGCGCACCCCACCATCTTGCAGGTGTGGCCTTGAGTGCGATATCTAGAGCTAAGAGCCTTTGAATCTCTAGTACTTCCTCTTCATATTTTGTTAAAAATTCCTCTAAGTCATTTAACTCAATAAAACTGGGAGGTTCTCTTATCTCTGTACCCACCCATCTTAGTGCGCAGTCTATTCTTGCGCACCTTCTTGTGGAAAATTCATGTTATCTATGTTTCCAATTCTCCAAATATGTATTTGAGTCACAATCACATGATGTAATGCTTCTCCCGCTGAGTACCCAATCTATAGTTGGGTTAACATAATCCTCTTCTCGCACGGTGGTTCTATACAACTGGTTTATTTCCTCCATTTCCAAACAAGTGGGTTCTACAAAACTTTCTCCTTTTGATGGATCCAATGGTGCAATGAACCTATATTCACCCGATTCAAACATTATTTTCCTTGTCTTTAGGTTGATTATATCCTGGTTTTCAAATTCCCAATCCAGTCAAAGAAATGATGGGTAATGTGTTTTACCATCTACTATTGCTATTAATTCAAAATCTGCCATAGTGCGCACTCCATCTAGATCTACTAGCACACCTTTAAGCCTTCCAATTTGTAATACTCTATGTTGATTTTATAGTTTCAACTAGACATGTGAATAACCTAGTGTGGGTTCTCCCATACACTGCCATGTCTTCTTAGGTAAGACATTTACTTAAGAGCCTAAGTCCATTATAATATCTCCCATATTGAAATCTCCAATATTAGCATTTAGTCTAAATTCTCTTCTTGTCCTTCTTCAAGTATGGAGATGATTGACTGTTTTCTGTTCCAACTTCCCTTCCTCCTCCGTGTTACATATTTCTAGCATATTTTGTAAAATATTAACATATGATGGGTCATTCAATAGCTTAACACAAGATTGCAGAAAAGTTTTTATGGCACTTACTTGCTCTAAAGGTTGTCCTTTACTGCTATGGTCCATTGAGGAGGGAATCCCGTGCATTGGTGAGTTCTGAGTTTGTTGTGTGGTTGATGTAGACACAACATTTTTCTTGAGAAACTCCTGTCTGGACTCCTTAAATGTTTCCTTTTCTTTCTGTGCATCAAATTGGTTCTGTGGTTCATTATTCTTATTAACCCATTACTGCGTCAAATCCTGTATTGGCTCCTCCTCGAGTGACTATATTGATGTTTCTCCCATCATCCCTGGAAGAAATCCACTAGAAATTTTGGTTTTTTTGGTTCCTTTTTTCTTGGATATTTCCCAAGAGTGTCGGACAATCTTCTGTGTCATGATCCGCTGCGCGACAATACATACATGTCACTGGCGGGATTGGACATTCCCTTGCATAATGTCTTGGTTGTTGGCAGTTATTGCACACTACTGGTCTTATTTTTCTTCCAAATCCTCCTCTGCCTCATCCTCCACCTCTATATCCACCTCGACCTCCTTGTGGCGTGTTGTACTGAGGTGTCTGGTTAAACTACATGGTATTATATGGAGGCCACACATTATTATACTGCGATTGCGCATTGTTGTATTGCTGCTGCACATTGTTGTATGGTGGTGGTACCTGGTTGAACTAAAGTGTAGGTTGTCCTGTCATCATTTCTTCTTGCACCCTATAAGTATATGAAGTTCTTTCTCTCTTCAACTCCATCGTCCTGCAATCCTAATCATCATGACCCACTGACTTGTAAAAATTGCAATATGAACTTTTGGGTACTATCTTATACTTTTGCATCTTTGTGCAGTGATATGGATCATGTCCATGTGTCTTGAAAATCTCGCACCATGGTTCTCTTGTTGGAAATTATTTTGGCACCCTGTTGCCATATACTACGCGAAATTTGGATATTCATTCTTATGGTGTCCTTCTGTCCTGCATATGGTACACCAAACAACTTCTCTTTTCTCTTTACCCTTATTTTGGTTAAGTTGAAAAGTTAGATTCTTCAAATCTTCCTTCAACTCMTTTATTGTTGGTTCTRTCTGCTGATACTGTTTSTCTTCTAGTTGTAAGGCTACTTGTAGAGCTTCTTCCTGAGTTTGGAACTTCTGCTATCTTAATGGGYATTTCAAATGTGGTAACAATGAGTTCACAAATAGATKCCTATGTTGCATGTCAGTCATTGCATATTTCAATTTACCTTTCAGGCGCTTAAACCTCTGATCAATCTCCCAAACAAACTCACCTGGTTTTTGACTAATTTCAATMATTTCATTCATGTACTGGTCTTCTGATTTGGGCTTCTGAAATTCATTTATCAATAGTTTTTTCACATCTGCAATAGTCTTTGTTACTCCTAGTGGATTGTTTACATCTAGGCTGATATACCAGTCCAGTGCACGGTCTCTTAGCATGAAAGCTAACTGCGCGAGTTTTTTATCCTCATCGATGATCTGCTTTGCTTCCCAGATCTTCTCACAGATGAATAAGTGATTTTCAGGGTCCTTTGATGACTCTCCCCAAAATTCTGGTATTCTAATCGTGGGATCATGTCCTACCATTTTAAACTGTGTTGAACTAATACCTCTGTGCGATGTAGATATTTGACTGTTACTTCCTTTAACTTTCTCGTCCAGTTGCTGCTCCTTGCTTGGATACATTTCCGACTGTCTTTCTTCCACTAAAATTCGGTTTTCTAAATGATGGTTTTCTTTCTGGTGTGTTAGTTGCACATGGGGTTGTAGGTTCCATACTGATGGTGATCTGGATTATAGTTCTGCCTTCTATTCCTGCCCTTGGACCTCCTGTTTTCCTTTCATATGTTACATGCAATATTTGCTCAATATGCTCCATAGCCCGGAGATCCTCTACCTCTTCCTCATCACCTGCCAAGCCCTCTTTATCAGCTATGACTCTCTTTTTGTTGTTCATCTTATATTGGTATGGTACTCCACTGTGCGTCTTTCCAACTTTTTCCGTTATCTTCTTTATCCGATCTTCATACATCATGATTGGGTATATGGACTTCTTCTTCTTTCCCTTATCCATTTCTTCTTCCATTTCTCAGCCTCCTGTCAGTGCTTCCCCCCTTCCCCCATGCTTGAAGGGAAGTTTAGTTGTCTTATTCCACATTCATGACATCGTTGTTATACAATAAAATCTTGATTGAAGTATACAACAATATGATGTACCTACCTCTAGGTACCTTTAGAAAATCCTTCTCTGCTATGGTGTAAGACTTTGCTGTATCTATTGCAAATTCGATGATAAACCTTGCAACAATAATGTCTAACCAAAAATCTATTGCACGCGTAAATTTTTTATCAACTTGCTATAACTGGGTGATCTCCACAGGATTCCACTCTAGTTGTCTGATTCGATTTCTAGGGTGGTTGTCTTTCAACCTTAATAACCACTCCTGTGACAAATGTGGAAAATCACAGAAAAATACCTCATGCAAGTTTCTAAACACGTATTTGTCGAGATATTTACGCGGTGTTAAGTTAGGGTTATGTTTTTCTTTTGTGCAAATTCAAGTTCTTTCATTTTCAACCACTATCTTTTGATCTCCTCCTTTGTTGGATTCCATGGCCTAAACATTCCCTTCTATACTTTCATCCTCCACGCATTTCTTCCACGAATCCCATCCACTCAATCCCATGCAGTTCTAGCTGACAATATAACCATTTGTTTGTTATATCTCTGACTTCTTACTTCTTCTAGGGTTGACCTAGGTTCAGACCTGAACATGTTTCCAACAAAACCCTATAAGACTATTGGCCCTCCTAGTAAACTAGAAGACAACACTGCCCACAGGGTGCACAACACAATCTCACCCGAGATAGATCTTTGGGTGACTGCAATACCTAGGCGTTTGCAGTCTAGGAATGAGTGGGGATCTGGGAGGGTATTCTATCTTTCTTTATGCCTTAAAAATTTTCTTGATTAAAGTATTTCCAGGATTCATTCATTCATCTTTTAGCCTTATGCATGCATGCTAATACATCTAGTTAATTATTCATTCATAATCTAGCCATTAAAAAAAAGTAAAGCATTCAAGAAACATCACACAAAACACAACTTTTACCATGGTTCACCCCCTCTTGGGCTATGCCCACAAAGATTTGGCTTCTCTTCTCTTTTATTTAGTCTATTGCAAAATCTGGCGCTGTGCACATTAGATATTCAATCATACAATCATGATGGGGTTAAGGAACCTCTGTGAGGAGGAATATATCACACCAGGCTGCTCATCCTATTATCTAACCCTCAAAATATACCTTACTCAACTCTTCTATAGACTCAGTACAATCGACATTCCCTTAGCTCAACTACTCCACAAAAACCCAACAAGGAACAACCAACCCCAACCTAGACCTCCTAGGTTCTTATGTACACTATTTTATAGGCTTATAGCCGTTACAATCCTTATAAAAAACCCTAACCCTAATATGCTTAGGCTCTTCTGCCTCCTTTCCAAATGGATTTTCCTCTTGCATGCTGCTTTTCCTTCTTTACCCGCATACTTCTTTCTTGCCAGCTATTGCATCTGCTCCAAAATTAGGTCTTCCTTTACAAAAATAGGTCTTTCCTCAAAACAGGCTTGAGCCCAACAATATTCCAATACCATTTATCTATGAAGAGTAAGATCATGCCACCTGACATCTGAGGCTACCGTGTACCTACCACCTAGCCATTTTTCGCCACATGTATCAGTCACCTAAAATGACACATGGCACTTTCGTACCCAAAGAACTCTGGCTCAAAGGGGTCAAAACTCTGGGACACATGGCACAATATTTACTTAATACATGGCACCACCCACATTGTGACATGTGGGTCGAGGTGGGTCTACACTTCATCACAGGGTATCTGTTTCGATATTCTAGGTGTTGACACACATCCCAAGCACAATAATTGGGGTGACATCATTACCCTTACCGCCAGTCACCAAGGAACCTTTTAGGTCTATGTAACAGATCAATGACTATGATCAATTTTTTTCATGGTGCCAATCAATTGTCCAGATATATCCTCAGAGTCCCTTCTTCAGAGTCATTTCCTCCTAGTCCATAACTTACTCCTAACGAGACCCTACGATGAACAACTAGGATTAGATCTTGCTCAGGTTTCGATCAATGGTCCATATTTTCCCTCAGAGTCCCTCCTTTAGAGTGTTTTCATTCCAGTGAACCAAACTACTCTAAAGGACCCACTACGATGGACGACGTAGATGTTTTCCAGCTAGACCCACACACATCCCTGTTATTAGACAAATTGGTAAGTGCAGACACAAACTAATCTCCCTAACTTCAATAGGAAGCTAGAACAAAACAAGGCAAAATACAAACTTCACCTTAGACTTCATTTTCATATAAACTAGTTCAGAGAGGGACAAATGACATACCTTTTAAATGACGCTTGATCCTCGCTAGTTTCGTCCTTGTCACTCCATCTTTGGATTTGTGGGATGGTGAACCTGTTTAAGAATCACAAACCAAAAAAGAGAGAGAACAAATATATATATATTCCAATGAATTCTATGTATAAGATCAAGGAGTTATACAATAAAAGTAAAGACACCTTTATAGGGAAAAAATGTATTGCTGCATTATATTAAAGGAAAGTGGAGAATAAAACCCATGCCTTGATGTTGCAAGGTCCCTTCCAATGGCTCTTTTCTCCAACACACACACCTTTTCTCCAATGCCTTTGATGAAGAAGACCCACAATTTGACTTAGAGAGCTAAAGAAAAGATGTCTCCATTATGTCTATAGTAGAATTCTTCATGCATAAGCAAGCCTCATCATTTTCCATAAGATATCCCTCTTTATATAGGGTGAAAGAGGGATGGATGAAGAGATTAGGATGATCCCACTAAATCAGAGAAGTGAGTAAGATCCAAACCGATCGGAGGCCACCTCATCTTCTAGAATATTCCCTTCTAGAACCTTCGTGAATTTCACTTTTCCTCTTATTTAAGCATCGTCGCACCCTATGCACAGTCAACCTACAATGACATCGTAGTCTAGCTTTGGTGCAATGTGCGACGATCAAGCATCGTCACACCCTAAGCATAGAGCAGGGTGTGACGATCTCCTTTGACATAGTTTTTAAGAAAGAAAATCTAAGCCACTTTTCTCATGGAGAAAGTATCTTTTAGTGTTTTTAGGGAACATGGAAGTGAGTTATGCACATGTTTTTAGTTGGTCACTGGGGTGACCAAAATAATGTGTAACAAAATTCCCCCCAAAGTATGAAGTTGGAACTTGTGACAACTGAAATACTTTGTAGAATGTGTGTGTTGAAAACAAGGAGCACATCGGTCGAGAACCTACAAATAATCAAGCATCTGCATAATAATATACCATCTTCCGAGGTAGACATTTCCATACTCAGACTACAAGTGACTCTAATCATAAGTGTCAAGTGATTCATGGCCACTAAACATACTAAACATACACTATGGATCATGATTCAACATAGCAACGAGAAATACACTGTGGATCTATGCTCTTAAAGAATTCAAATTCAGACATAGCCACAAGACATACACAGTGGATCTATGTGTCAGTACAAACTTATGAATACTCCATCGCAACCTGGACCGATATGGTGAGATCTAGGGTCTTCATTTCCATCGTCCCTAAGTACGAATCTAGCCATGTAATTATAGGTGTCGAAGTCGAACATAGTAGAAACCACTTGATTACTGGTCATTAATGAAAACCGTTAACAAGTGTGAGGGAAATCACCATTGATGTCACTGACTCCCAAGGTACTCTAGTACAATCCAACGAATGTGAATGGATGAGTTGAAGTTGAACACTCGATGAAATCCTCCAATCAGAGGCCAATAATGTGACCCCACTATTGAAGGCGAAGAGACCTACCTTTGAGGCATGCATGCTCCAAGGTACTAAATGATTTCTAAGTCTTGTTCCTGGATAATGAGTTGAAGTCAACAGGAAAAGACTTGTCATAGGATGACCTTAATGTATCCCCCATCAATGACATGAAATATGTAACAGATTTGAAGTAGATCAGAGTATGAAGTGATTTAGAACTGACTCAGGGAAGGCTGACATGGTAGAAAATTTAGAATTGCAGATGGCCGACTCGATAGAGGTCTTGTTTAGGTTGAACTTCTCTTGAACATATGAACGACACAAAAATTGTCTTGAAAACATTGACTCAAGGAGGAACCAACATATGAACCTGTGTATGGTCAAACGAGAGGCAAATGGATTTCCAAATATGAATATAGTGATGAAGGGGGGTGTCATGTTCAAGAGTGACTTTATTGCCACTAAAATAAATATAGATACACATTTCTTTCCCAATTCCCCCCCACCATTTCTGGTGAGTACCTCTTTATTTTTATGCAAGCTTGAGGAGGATAACATATTATTGTAAGGCAAGCTCATCCTTTAGATGAGTCCCACAGAGTATGTTTAACGAACCCTAAGAAGGAGTGGTTCAATCCCATATGGGCCTTTCGATGGTTGTTTTACGAGTCCAAAGAAATAAAAATAAGGGGTTTTCATGTTTAGAGAGTCTGAAAAACACTTAAAGAAAACTCCAAAATGTCCTTTTTTCGTAATATAGTCTGATGAGACCGAAAAAGAGATAATATACCGCTCATCAAACGTTTTCTTCAAATACTTTTACGAGCGTGAAAATATTAAGGTTGCTCGGCTATGTTTTTGTTTTTAGGGAGGTTGAAAAGAGCTTAAAGGATACTCCATAGGGTTCATTTTTCGTATTACCAATGCGAGTTCGAAAAAGCGATAAAAGGTTACTCGATTGCATTCTCATGGTTTCACAAGCGTGAGAAAGAATCAAGACTATGCTCAGAGTTTTTCCTAAAAAACCCTAAAAGAATTTGTACATATGAAAAACACACAAAAATGACCAAAAATGGAGGATCCATGTCAAATATCCCGTCCTTAAATCTTTCAATTTGTAATAAAAACACTTTGTAAAGTTCATTAGATTTAGGGCATAGGTAAAATATTCAAAAAATAATTTTACTTGCAATAAAAATGGTAAAAATTAATAAAATAGGTCAAAATAACCCATTTACCATTTCATTTTGCAATTTCACCCAAATAGTGCCCAAAACCCTCATTTTCTTCCAAATTTCAAGCATCGATTTCGGAGCGCCTGGTGGACAATTTCACAAACCACTTTCATCAAAAAGGTAATCTCTTGCCCCTTTCTCTT
>JASDQU010504564.1:0-45574 GCA_032191745.1 Picea mariana | reverse complement strand
ATATATCAAGCCATGAAGTTTGAATGAAAGGAGCAGATCCAATATTGAAAAGACGTCTCATTTGGCCTTTTAGTATACATTTCTCGCTATTTAACGCAACTTCGCAGGTGTTATACCCCCACCAACAATCCGAGTTCAATCAATAAGTTTCAGTCAACTAGCAATAAGTTTCAGTAAACTAGATTTTGCTTATGACCCGGCCGGATCCAATAAGATAGGAGATATACATACCCACCGCTCCAAACTTCTTAACTTTAAGAACTGTTGTAGTTAAAGGGGAGAGGAAATACTACTGTAGCTCAATGCTTTTCAGTCAAAGATGCAGATCGGGTTGAACAAGCACATCATCTTCTACCAATATGGAAAACGGTCTCAATTGCCTCCTTTCTAACACCTTTCTAGCACATTGGCTACTTACTCAATGTGTTTATAAATAAAAATAAAGGAGATATGTCATCATCCTTACATGCTCTCATTAAATGTTGACCGAGGAGCCATAGTTCAATCTTTTAAGTCAATTAAGTAAAAGAGAAAACTATTAGGTGAAAGGGGCCAGTCTAACCAATATAAAAAACCTTATCATTGGCCATTTTAATGCATTATATCGCCATTTTCAGTCCACCCGCTGGGGTACCCTACCCCTTTACAGAGATAGCGATGGTTAGAGGAAAGAAAGGGCGTTGAGATAGAAGAGCTTTTATTACGATTATGTAGTGTGCCTACCAGATGCATTTTCTTTTTTTTCCTTACAAAGAAAGAAAGAAAAGAATAAACCACTTGAGATATTCTTTACCGCTACCGCCCCTAAAGAAACAACCAACCACCCGCTTTCAATATGTTTTTGCAATTGCTTGAAAGAAGAATAGGTATCCCCAGAATATAAGCCCAACAGCTTTGTGAAATGAGGGACTCCTAGCCGATTCAGTCCTTAAGCCCACCCAACCAGGAATGAGCTTTCTTTATTAGGGACTACCTGAAGCCAGTGAGTTACCGGGCGGGGATGCTTTGACGATTTCAAGTGCCAACAGATAGATACCTAGCGAGAACGAACATATACCTGGCGGGAATGGTAGAGAGGAGAGGAAGATACCTGGCAGGAACGGATGCCAAGTGAGGGATAGACGTGCAGCAGGCGGAACACAGAACAGGCAGGGCAGGGCCGCTTTGCATTAACTTAGAGCACGGGCCATAAACACTGATGGACATCCAATAGGCGGGACTAAACAATAGACAGATTAGGCGGGACTAACCAACGGGCCTATTCTAACAAATCTCCTGGGCTTGAGGTTATAGCTCCTCTAACAAGGCTTGGTTCTTCCTCTTTGTCCTTCCCTCCAGGCTCTATCTTTAGCTCTTAAGCCAGACTATGCATTATATACGTTGCAATCCCATATTTGAATTTGAAACACTTCTCCGGATGGGATGGAGGATTACTTATTGGGTGGGATAACATAATGCTCATCCATTTTTCACACGGCCAAGGTTCAACATCTAGGTGCTGATCGAGATATTCAGCCATTGGTTTGAACGGTTCAAACATTGGGATACATCACTGTCTGTCTCCTCCCAGGCCAATCTAGTGTATTAAGGTTGGAAGGAAAGAGACTCTACTGTCCCCTAAAGGCTAGTTATAATGCTTCCCCTTCCTTCTCCATCTCTCTATACTCACCCCTTACTCCTCTATGCCCTACCTTCGTTCCACTCCAGGCCTCTATACACCCCATCTATCTCTTAGTTCCATCCCCATTCTTCTAATCATTCTTGGTCCCAGTGACCTCGGATAGCGTCGCCCTCTTCCCTCCCCCATTCCCTATTATTATGCGTTCTTCCTTCCCTTTCCTTTTTTCTTTCTTACATGAGTTTCGGATGATCCGATGAGCTCCTCCGAGGGATACAGGCGTGGGTGGGGGTTCTGCTGGGGCGAGTTCTGGTTCGGAGGTTGTGGGCGTTTTCTCTTTCCTCTAGGTGTTTGGATGCGAGTTAGGTGTGTGGGTGTTCAACCGGTTCTGGAAGCTTTTCTGGTTATGGCCCGAGAAGTTCCGATGGACCCAGGCGTGGGTGCTCTGATGAGGCATGGGCGTGTTCCGTTTATTCTCTGTTCTTTACTCTTCCCTATCTGGGCTCGGTTCGTAGGAGTCTTTGACTCTTCGATAGGTTTTCATTTCAGTAATTACTCTCGGGATGCCTTTCTTTCCCGTCCCACTTTCACTCCCGCTAAGCAAGTAAGCCAGCCTTTTGATCTTCTTCAGTTGGTCCCACCACATGGAAGCCTTCCCCCAAAGATGATATATGGAAATTCTTGCTTCTAGGTTTTATGAGTAATTATGCAACTAGAAATATTTTTTCATGCCCAACAACCGAGCTTCAACATCTTCACCCTTCCTATGCTCTCCATCAAATGGTTGTGGCTTGAGTTTCCCAATCTCTCCTTTCAAAATATCTGACTTAGATCTCCTCCTCTGATGTTTGACAGGGGATACACTTGGTATGCTCTTTGATTATGAATGTGCACATGCTATTATAGTTGAGTGTCATGGCGAATGATGATTTCTACTAGCACTTCTTGAGTTCCTAGATCCCTTGTGGTCATCCTTCCTATCATGAAATATGGATGTTGCTACATGTCCTGCACTGGTTGCTTGTTTTGTGATAGAATCCTTATTGTTTTGTCTTTGCAAAATATTTAGACTCTTTAGCAACTGAGTATTAACTTGATTTTTCTCCTCCTAAGCTCTTATCAACCTTTTTTTTTCTGCTCTATTTCTTTGCACTTCTTTTTTCAATCTTCTCATAGTCTCAACCGAATCCACAAGATCCACCCCACTTTTATGTCCATTGGACTCAGTCTCTTCATTTCCAAATATGTAAACCTTTGATGTCATTCTCATGGATATAAGATCCTTGTGCATCATCCATATATCTAGTCCTAAATTTTTAACTAGATAAGTCCTACATGTACCTCTAATTTTGAAAAAATGTTCATGCAACAATTACTATTAGAATTATACATATGGTAAAATATTTCATTAATTATGCTACATGTCATTCTTCATTTCCATTTATGAAGAACGTTGATGCACTAATCCCAATTTTGATCTTTCAAATGTAATATCCCCTGACTCAACTTCCCAATGACTGTACTTGTGCCTCATTCTAAGTTCCGAGTGAAAAGATACAACAAGTTTTTAAAATCAATAATTTTTCCATTTTTTTGTACTTATTTAAATGGTACAATAATTATGAAAGGCTAACTTCTACACCTATAACAAAAAATATGCCAGGAACTAATAAATTTTTTGTATTGGGTGTAGATAATACTTGTTATTGTGATTACATAGAAACTTTCATATTGGTGTTTTGATTCTCAGAGAAAATTATGTATAAATTTGGAATTGACGACTTTGTCCTTTTTACACTTCCTCAAGACTTGGAATTTTTAGCCAAATAAGCTATCTCCCAATTAAACAAAAAATGGGAGAACTTCCATAAAACAAATTTGTCTAGCTTTTCGAGTGGGTAAAATGTCGAGTAAAACAATTTTTCCATATTTTCTATTTGGGGTCCCTTTTCCTCCTCCAAGTGTCTCAAAAGTTCCCCAAAAGTGGCTCAGAATAGTGAATTTTCCCCTGTTTTGGCTCCTCCACTCCAAAAACTTTAGAATTATATCAAAATTCCAACTAGGTATCTTCATGTCTTACTTTTGGATTTACAATGAAAGTTTCATCAATAACAAGGCCTTTGTCAAAGAGTACCACCCAGTTCTTTAGAAACCACTAATGTTCATTTTTCATAAAATTTAAGCAAAATTTTCCAAAGGCCCTCACTGGCCCTTTTGTAGGTCTCATCATTGTGGACACACCCTTTAAACATCATTTCATTCTGATTTTGTATGCTCCTATTATAGAAAAAACAAGTTTTTGTCTCTAGACATGTTTTTTTTTATTATAAAAATCATCATCTTGTTGACGTGTGTTACACATTATTTTCATCACCCCTATGACCATTAATGATGTAAACCTATCCTTTGTCTTTATAAGTATCAAAGGCCTTAATCCTTGAAGAAGAATGGAGATACTTTACTTTTCCTTCGTCAAAAACCTTAGAAAAAGGGATCATCACACCTTTCTTAGTGTTAAGGGTGCGGTGATATAGGATCATCGCAGGTTGCACCATAGTGTCTTGCGACATCATCGTAGTTTTCTCAATGTTAAGAGTGCGATGATTTTCGTATGAAGGAAAAAGAGGAATTTCTCGAAAGTTATAGAATAGAAGCTTTGAGGGTGAGGTGGCCTCCAATCGGTTTGGATCTGAGTCGCATCCCTGATCTCTTGGGATCATCCTAACCTCCTCACCCTATCCTTTTCATCCTATAAAAGGAGAGGAGTTCTCATGGGGAAATTTAGATTGGAAAAGTTGGAAAGTTATTGATTTTTGTAGCTTGTATGTTGGCTTTGAGCTTTGATTTGTCAAGATATATTATTGATCTCGGAATCCGTGGAGCAGAAGTGTGTGGGAAGAAAGAAACTATTGGAAGGGAACTTACAACATCAAGTCATTGGTTGTATTCTCCTTTTCATATTTATAACACAACAATATATTTCTTTCCCATAAAATTCTCTTTATTTTATTGTATGACTCCTTGATCACATACAAAGGTTTTGTTGATTATACGTTTTTGCTTTCACTTCATTGGCTTGTGTATTTTTACAATTTCAACATCCCATAAGCCATGGAACGGAGGGAATATGACCCTAACAAGGAAAAATGACGTTTAAAATGTAATTCATTTATCTATTGTTAGTTAGTATGCTTGATAATTAAAACTTAGGGAAAGTTTTATATCTTGTCTTATGGGAAAGAAATATATTGTTGTATTATAAATATGAAAATGAGAATACAACTAATGCCTTGATGTTGTAAGGTCCCTTACAACAGTTCCTTACTTCCCACACACTTTCTCTCTATGGATTTGGAGATCAACAATCTATCTTGACAAAGTAAAGCTCAAAGCCAACATACAAGCTACAAAAACTCCAAGCTACAAAACTCAAGAACTTTCCAACTTTTCCATTCTAACTTTCCCCATGAGAACTCCTCTCCTTTTATAGGATGAAAAGGATAGGGTGAGGAGGTTAGGATGATCTCAAGAGATTAGGGATGTGACTCAGATCCAACCCGATCGGAGGCCACCTCACCCTCGAAGCTTCTATTCTAGAACTTTCGAGAAATTCCTCTTTTTCCTTCGTACGAAAATCCTCGCACCCTTAACACTGAGAAAACTGCAATGACGTCACAGGTCACTGTGGTGCAACCTGCAATGATCCTAGAACATCACACCCTTAACACTAATCAAGGTGTGACGATCCCTTTTTCTAAGGTTTTTGACAAAGGAAAAGTATAATTTCATCTCTTTGGAAAAAGTATCTTCATTCTTCTTCAAGGATTAAGGCCTTTTATCCTTCTAAAGAAAAATGATAGGTTTACATCATTAATGGTCATAGGAGTGACGAAAATAATGTGTAATAGTGAGCCCCCCAAAGTATGAAGTTAGAATAGAATGATAGCTGAAATATTTTGTCGAGTGTGTGTAGGGAACAAGGAACATGTCGGTCGGAAACCTGCCAAAAAACAAGAAAATAGAGTACAATAATATATCATCATTGAGGTAGGCATTCCCATACTCAAAATACAAATGAATCAAAGCATAAATGCTGACATGAAATGATTCATGTCAAGTAATACAGGTCATGGCCATCAAACATACACTGTGGATCTATGCCATTATGACTCAAATCTGAACATAGCCACCAAAAATACACCATGGATCTATGTGTTAAAGACTCAAATTTGAACATAGCCATGACACATACACAGTGGATCTATGAAACAATACAATATGAATATACTCCAACGCAACTTGAATCTATCAGAAAAGATCCAGGGTCTTCATCTCCATCACTCTATAGTACGAATCTAACCATGCGAATACATGTGCTGAAGTCGAACATGGTAGACACCACTTGATTACCGGTCATTAGTGTATACCATTAACAAGTGCAAGGGAAATCACCATTAATGTCAATGAATCCCAAGGTACTCTTAGTACAATCCAACGGGTGTGAATTTATGAGCTGAAGTTGAAAAATCGGCAAAATCTCTCGATCAGGGGTCAATAATGAAAACCCATTGTCGAAAGCGAGGAAACATGCCATTGAGGCATTCAAGTTCCAAGGTACCAATTAGTTTCTAAGTCTAATACCTGGATAATGAGTTGAAGTCGATAGGAAAAGACTTGTCACAGGAGGGCCTTAATGTATCCCTCATCAATGACATGAAACAGGTAACAAGATTTGAAGTAGATTAGAGTAACAAATGATTCAAGACTGACTCAAGGATGGCCAACACAATATAAGGCTTAAGGACTATAGAAATGGCCAACGCAATGGAAGGATTTTTGGGTTAAACTTCTCTTTGAACATATTGACGACACGACAACTATCTTGGAAACACTGGTTCAACAACAGGGATCACAAACCAATTTGTAATATTATAAAGGAGTATGATCAAGAGACATTTATTCTTTGAGTCGCCAATTTTTTTATCGGACATATCGGTAAGTTTGGACAAAACCAAATCTCCCTAGTTTCACCCCGAAACTAGAACAAAACAAGACATGATATACAACTTTCCCTAAGTTTTAATTATCAGGCATACTAACTAACAAGAGATAAATGACATACCTTTTAAACGTCATTTTTCCTCGCTAGGGTAATCCTCACTCTATTCCAAGGCTTATGGGATGTTGAACCTGTAAAAAGACACAAGCCAACGAAGTGAAAGCAACAACGTATACTCAACAAAACCTATGTATGTGATCAAGGAGTCATACAATAAAATAAAGACAATTTTATGGGAAAGAAATATATTGTTGTATTATAAATATGAAAAGGAGAATACAACCAATGCCTTGATGTTGTAAGGTCCCTTCCAATAGTTCCTTGCTTCCCACACACTTCTTCTTCATGGATTCTGAGATCAACAATCTATCTTGACAAAGCAAATCTCAAAGCCAACATACAAGCTCCAAAAACTCCAAGCTACAAAACTCAAGAACTTTCCAACTTTTCCAACCTAACTTTCCCCATGAGAACTCGTCTCCTTTTATAGGATGAAAAGGATAGAGTGAGGAGGTTAGGATTATCCCAAGAGATCATGGATGCGACTCAGATCCAAACCGATCAAAGGCCACCTCACCCTTGAAGCTTCTATTCTAGAACTTTCGAGAAATTCCTCTTTTTCCTTCGTACGAAAATCGTCACACCCTTAACACTGAGAAAACTGTGACGATGTCGCATGACACTATGGTGAAACCTGTGATGATCCTAGATCATCGCACCCTTAACACTAAGCAAGGTGCAATGATCCCTTTTTCTAAGGTTTTTGACAAAGGAAAAGTATAATTTCATCTCTTTGGAAAAAGTATCTTCATTTGTCTTCAAGGATTAAGGCCTTTGATTCTTCTAAAGACAAAGGATAGGTTTACATCATTAATGGTCATAAGGGTGATGAAAATAATGTGTAACAACATGAAATCTAGATGATGGAGCATAGAACGTGGATGTTTATATGGAATTGATTCTCACTTGTCAATCCCTAATATGGCCATGTCACCACCCTCATCAATGAGGTAAATAATTATTCTATTGACAAGCTAAAGAATTCTTCCATCGATGCTCAAATTATTTTTTCCATTGGAAACCCTCAAGTTTCTCCTTTTGGTGGTCACCAAAATACTTCTATCGACGATTGCCAAATTTATTTCATTGACGGTCACCGAAATCCTTTTATCGGTAGTTATCAAATCCTTTTACCTATCACTATCACTGTCACATCAACCAACCTGTCACTGTCACTATCACATCAACCAACTCGTCACTGTCACTGTCATATCAACCAACTTGTCACTGTCACTATCACATCAACCAACCTATCATTGATGATCAACCAATCATCCAACCGATCACCATCCCTCTCACTGTCACTATCATTGATATACCATCATCAACCAACTACAACCAGATCTACTCACATCAATACCAAAACCATCACCATACCATGCATAGAAACTATACCATACTATGTAAATCAACCATGTACCATATCACGTACATCAACCATGTATCAAACCTGTACCATGCCATCTGCATCAACCATGTACCATGACCTGTACCATACCATGCATCAATCATGTACCATACCAAGTACATAAACCATGTACAATATCAAGTACATCATATGATATCATCAATGAAGAGACTCAAGCATAACCAAGATACTAATATAGCTAAGATGTGATATTAATCAATGTACCCTAACATCACCAATGTGTACCTCAACATGTACCAAGAACATGCCTCACACCATGCTCCAAAGATGTGCCTCAAACATATACCAATACCTCAACAAGATACCAAAATCATTACCATAACATCATCAACATGTAACCAAGATGTACCTCAGACCATGTGCCAACATCCATAAACCATGTACCAAGAGATACCATCAAACATGTGTCATATCACTCATATACCATACAACAAACCATATGCCAAATATCTAAGATGTGCCTCTAAAAATGTATCATACCATCACCAAGGTGTACCATGAACAATCATGACTTGCCTCAAGCATGTACCATAACAACATAATCATAACCCTCAAAACTAACACATAAGAATACCTCTAATCCTATAGAAATCCTGCTGCATCATTTAACAGATAAATAGACCAACCTGGGCATCAATAACATGGCATAAGCATCCTTTTACACTTCTATCTTTTCCTCGTGGGACCAAGACCTATTGTCTAGTGGGGCCTCACATGATGAGCCATAGACAACCCGCAGGGGTGCCTCACGAGATATCAATAGCCTTTTCCATGGGGATCAGCCAAACTAGGGTTTCTTTAGAGAAACCTCCACACACCTGCAATCCCGAAACTATTTCCTTTTCTCTCCTTCACTACCTCAGATTTCTTCGTCACAAACTCATTAATATATCACCTACTCACATAGAAGATATTCAAGAGAACGTGTGTGTGAATGTACTTATGAGAGACTTCTTGAGGTGTATATATGTTTTTTCTAAGTAACCTCTTTCCATAACTTTAGGGCTTCTTGAACTTTCTTGTTACAACCACTTTACCATCTCATTAATGAATTGCAACCAATTAAGGGCTTCTTAACCCTTTTTCAGGGCTTCCAACTTCATGAGGGCATATATCCCTAACCATGAAGAACCACATGGAATACCACCTATTGTTGGAAACAACACGACAAGGACTATCCATATATGAGTGTGTTACTTGCGTTTAAATTGTCCTTCATGTCCTTATTCCTCAAACAACTTTGGGATTCATGACCACACCTATGGGTTTCTTGTAGACTTCTTTAAAGCATCTTCTCATAAGGGCCATGCTTAATGTCATGTAGATTAATGTGGGATTCCTGTACATACTCTTCCTTTCCTCTCTTTTAGTGTTCTTTGTCCATTCATGATTCCTCTCGTAATTAACTGACATATAAAAAAAACATTCAAAGTTACTTGACTTCAAGTCTTCATGACTTGTCAAGTTCACATCAATGACCATACCTTATTCTAACGACATAGCTTCTGATGTGCCTTTTACTACTTGGATTCTTGATTCCACTTGTCCACTGATTCCACTAATTCGAATGATTCCAATTGTTACTATGATTTAATCCACTGCAATGTATCTGTTTAGACCAGTCAAAACTCTCATGAATTCATCTGTATTCATATGTCATAAATCTCCCATGACTCTGCTACTAAACTATATATAATGCCGACCCATCTGTTGATTACAACATATTCCAACTTATCAAGTCGATTTCTCAATTTTTCAAATCGGACTCTACATGTCTGCAAAAAAATGTATTGAATATGTCCCTGTCTGAGTTGATTATACCTTATAGGTTAGACAAGCTGAGTTTGGTTCCATATTACACTACCTATATTTACTAGATAGAAGTAATCCCATAATGATTACACATAATATGATGATCTAAGCTAACTAAGAAGGGTATTGATTACACCTTGTTGAGTGATGAGTATAAGTATTAGAATAATATATTAACACAATAGGGTTCAGTATGAGCTTGGTTCGAATCCAAGTAAGCAAATGAAGCTTAAGTGATACCGTAATATTCACACAACAACTTATAGGGGTAAAGCATGATAGATACTCATATGTAATCGATATTACCTCTTGCTTGGTGAGAAGTATGAATCCTATTAGGATAATCAGTGTACAAGCTATGTAGAAGCTGTAATAACTACTACTAGTAATATATCACTAGAAGTAATCCCATAGATCTATGAACATGACTAGTACCTGTGTGATCCACGGTTATCAAGATTGTACTAATATGACGTAAGTAATGATGATACAAGTATGTGCATAATCTCTATACTTATAATGCTTGTTTCCTTTACTCTTGTTTATGTCATAACCTTTGTTAGGAATGTGATAGTTATGGTTATACTTCTCTGTATTACTGTTCATGAAATCGAATAAATGGAAGTAGAGCAATGGATTTCATGTTTTGATTCATTACGATTATCTAACCTATTGAATATGGATAATACTGTATACATGTGCTGGAATCTGTAGTATATAGCTCCAAGTAATCCCATAACACTCTTTCATGTTTTGATTCATTACGATTATCTAACCTATTGAATATGGATAATACTCTATACATGTGCTGGAATCTGTAGTATATAGCTCCAAGTAATCCCATAACACTCTGATTATGGGACAGTGATATAACTGCTTACTCTGTATTATGGAAACAACTTGTGTTTATGATATCCTATAGTTACAGTTTATGAGCACTGTGCATCATGTTGGTAAGATCATGTTACAACTCTAATGATTGCCATTACTTAGCTTGATATGAACTAGCTCATATTGATTACATAGATCACTTCTATTCCACTGATTATGGAAATAGAGTATGATTGGTCTAAGTATCATATATGGCTAAGCTCTAGACATGCTATGTTGTTTCCCTAATCAAGCTCGAATCACTTATACTTATGGTAATTGTTGTGATATTCATGGTTTTTAGTTATACACATGAACTTATACGAGTTAGTTATAGATCAGTGATTTCACATTACCTAATCTAGCTGTTTGATTTGAATAGGTAAGTGCTTAGTATCATATCTAAGTAGTGCTTAACCCGTATGTAAGCATAGATACTAGTGATCGATTTATAGTAATGATTCTTGATTACTGTGCTAATCATGACCCTTATCTATTGCATTGAATCATATGTGGAATTAGTATTACCTTTCTAAGTAGTACTAACACACTATAAAAGTAAGATAGATGTGATAGACCAATGCTAATGATTTGATTACTTATATAAGATGAACACTAGCTATCCTTGTAATCAAGCTATCTACTGCTTAACTTAAAGATATGATAGGTAAGTAATGGAAATGAAAGCTTAGATGAGAGTGGTGCTTACTTAGCTTATAACAATATACTCTACTTGGTTGGATTCCATTCATGTTAGATATGGAAACATAGTCTATTCTTGTAGAACACTTATAGTATTGATTCCCATAGTATCGTAGGTATCATATTGTTTTCCTTTAACTTGTGCTAACTCGTATAGTAAACCTCATCATACTACTCGAACAAGGGAATTGCTTCGACCCTTGAGTAGCTCTCTTACCTGCCTATTGCAGATCCCCATATGAAGGGCAGGGAGGGCCAAGAAAAAATTGCCTTCGGCCTTATCCCACGCCTTCGGCCTGATACCGCGCCTTCGGCCCTATTGAAGAATATCGTAGACAAAGATATATCTCATTGGCGTATTGAACTAAGCCTAGTATTGAACGAAGTCTGGTATTTAACGAAGCCTTGAAATTTCCTTGCTACAGAGCTTTCACAACCTTTGACCTTGAGTTACTTATTGGGTGGGGCCGAAAAGCATTATATTACATATATTCTGTAGAAGCCAAGCCTGTAAGGTGTTCTGTGCCTATATCTTTCAGGCAGGTTGTAGGTGGTTGTGAAAGTGAAACCCGTGCAGTGTTATTTAGGCAGAGACACCTACCGCCGTGTTCATTCAAGTTCAACCCGCTCAGGAGCTGTTGTAAGTAGGTCAGTTCAGGAGATGGTGTAGGTCAGTTAGTGGAAATACTATGTAGTGAAAATGAAAGGGCCCATTGACTTCTCACAGATAGACACAACGTCGATACCACCCTTCAACGAGTGAGACAATCTTTCCTTTCATGGTCCCTTTCATGGTTGAAGGAAGGTAATAAATATAGTAATAAATCTGTCACTCCTCCATCTGACCTTAAATAAAGAAATATAGTGCATTTCTCCATAGTCAGTCTGGGGAGGGTATTCCCTCATAGTCTTTCTGTGAAGGATATATATCCGCTGAAATGAATGATTCTCCCCTGGGCTTTGAGGGGAATAAAGAAAAGTCCTGAAAGGTATTCCTTGCCTTCCTTCATTCATGCTGGCTTTATGCTTTCAAAGGCTAATATCTGTGGAGTTCTATGTATGGTTCTTATTCCCATGCTACGGGAAAGGCTTGTGTCCCTCCCTCCTTGCTTTCTTCCTTGCTTCCATCCTTCCCATCCATCCTTCAAGTTTAGGACATCCAGATACGTATCCAGAAAGGAGGACAAGGTTTTATGCATCCATAAACTTCCCCATTTTTGTTTTGATGGATCCACCTCACCCCATGCCTTTTTAGTAGTCTTTAGAACCGAACCTTTAGTTTTATATGGGGATCTTCTTTGGGTGCCTTTTGAGTTTGATCTCTGGGTGCCAGTTTGAGTTTGATCTCTGGGTGCCAGTTTGATATAGATGGGGCTCTTCTTTAGAAATATTTTTCTTATGCTATTATTTAGTACCCCCTCCCTTTGGACATTGAATTAAAGCTCCCACAAGGTTGAGGTCATACAGTCCCATACCCTACCTTGAAAGTTTGAACCTACCCATCGAATGTTCGGAGAGGAATGAATGACATGCCCACCCTTAGGTTTTGAGAGAAGAGACATACTCGTACCCTCATTAATGTTCGGAGAGGAATGACATACCCGTACCCTTAAAGTCCAACAAGGTTCAATGCAAGTAGACCCTTCCCTTGGTGCCAGACCCTCCTTTGGTTCTTCAGGGATCTTCTTGCCTAACCTTCTCATTTTCTTTATCACCCCATGTCATGGATCTTCTTTATAACAATCACTGTTTGTTGAACGTGCTCAATAAAGGGGTGCATAGACATCCTTCAAGTTACGACTCCATTCTACATACCTTACCTTTTACCAAGAGCTGATAGCAAATTACCTTTTTTCTTTAGGTGGGTGCAAAAGGATTAGACAAGCAGACCTTTTGGAAGGAAAGGTTAGGCCTATCCACTTACTTAAGGTACCACGATACAACCTCTGATTGAAGGGACAAGTTGAGCCTACAGGAACACAGTCAGTGGGAGGACAACAACCACCAGTTGTGGGAACAACCAACCCTCTTGGATTGACTACAGGCAGAATCACCATTGAGATGTTATGGGTTTGGGTGGGGACTACTAGCATTATTATTACTTATTGTTAGTTTAGTATTTAACGTTAAACAATCATTACTATAATCTATTTTACTATCTAGCTAGTTACCCAGTTGACAGAGTTAGTTAACCGCTCCACTAAGCAAAGTAAGGGTGATATTATAAGGTAAGGTAAGGAGATTGATTGAACTGTGCCTCCATCAAGGTATCAAGGTAAGGGGAATCTTGAAATGCACAGATCGACAAAAAGGTTTTACTCTATCTATTTTGATTCATGTTCCGAGAAGCGGAGCATACATATTAGAGCATCAGATAAAGGCACACTGTGCTAAAGGGAAAAGATTTTACTCTATCTATTCTGATTCATGTTCCCATAATCGGAGCATACATAGTGCTAGGATTCTTCATGTAGGAGCATCGGATTAGCAATGAAGGTCTATGATCCATTGCCACCCAAAGTTGTTCCACATGAAGGAGATAGTCACCTTCTTGCTATAGATAGCCCATCATTCTCCTTTCAGTGATCATCTTAGTGACAGGTACTTTTTCCCTCATAAATAACCTCGACGATAACAACCCTGAGCAATATCAATCCCCTAGTGACTTTGCTTCCCCCTAAAGGCTAGCTTGGAGTGCTTATCCTTTAATGGTCCAAGGCACACAATTGGTATAGTTCTGCTAGTTTCTTATCACTAGCCTTCAACGGGCACTAACGCAATAGAAAGGTTTAGGTTTCATCATTGGCCTCCCACCAAGTTGTTACCATTATTTTCTTGTCCTCCATGTTCCATTCATTTAGTCATTCTAGGGATAAGGTAGACGTTATCCCCGGTCTTGACATCATTCTATTTTGTCTCTTTTTCTATGGATTATCCCTTCTATGTAAGGGCAATAAAGTGGAATGCTAGAATAGAATCTGGAAATTGACAAGCATAGGAAAGAGTTTGATAAGGAAGGATCCATGAGATAACCTATGGGCCTTTGGTCTATCTATGGGGTACAATTGGGATTTCCTATAGAACGATAAGGCACTCTAATCACTGCTTGGTCATTGCAGTTATGTTAGCTATCATATGTTTGATTACCCTTATATACCTATTTCTTTGATCTGAGGTTTCTAGTCTTACTTAATCATCTAATAGTGATAAGCTTTCACATGTCACATAATCAATGGAGCTTATAGGTAAACATAGATTATAGATAAGAAGTGTTCATTATGGAAACATGATAACCTCTCTATTCAGACAAGCTAATACGTAAGTAGATGAAGTAACATGGTGGTGTTGTGTTCTTAACCATATTGAATATGTAACCTCCTTGTTATGGTTATACTTATAGTCGTAATCATCGGTGTACGAGATCAAGTTTATAGATATTATGCAAATACAAGTAAGCTATCTGTAATCTAAGAGTTAGACGTATAAGCTTGATATAGAGATCTAATCAAGTCATTTAAGCTGCATATAACAAAGGTTGAATAGCTTTAATCTATTGAATATGATGAATCCTTGTATTGCTTAAACTGAACATGGTAATTGAAACCAATAGTATCAGTAACAAGCTCATAGCTTGAACAAAGAGATGTATAAACTAAGATGAAGCTTTCCCATTGATTTGGAACTAATACCATAGCTTCATGATATTGGAATAACTAGTACTCATAATACACACATCATAAGCATTTCCCTAATTGATTACACTGATTAGGAGATCACTGCCTGTTAAGCTTGGTAATTACTAACAACTATAACCATGTATTGTTACCACCCTATCATTATATCTTAATTCGTATAGGATACTCATACGATCTACCTTTAAGCTGGAACTCGGTCATTGGTTATATAAGCTCAGTGTGATTACCCTTAGTAATAGTAATAAATTGGTACATGTGTTCACTTATTCAATGGGATTACTTGGCTATTATTATACAACCAATAAAAACTAGTATCAATTAGAGATTGACCGATGACCTATGGGAATAAGGAAAATAGACATGACTGGATAGTATATATGGTTGTCTCTTATCTATTGTATATCATACAACCAAGTGCAATAGTACTTAGTATCAAGTAAGTTGCTAACATGAGAAAAACATATGTACTAGTACTGATCAATATGAGTGAAATCAAAGTAATTCCATTACGTGTATTGGTAACACTGTACCAAGCTGGGCTAACATATATGGAAATAACCTAATCATACCATAACTTATAGAATATGAGAAGCTTAAGCATAGCACAATCATACCAGGTTCGAATAGAGTACAAGGGTAAAGCAATACCTATACCATAATCGCTTGATACATGTGTCACTGAGCTTTTATAGTACGTACTATGACCTAATCTAATCAGCTTAAGTAGAGAATACGTTAGCTTAATTAGGGAAATGAGCTAAGCTTATGAGATTGAATAGTTACAATGGAATAAATAGACTGTGATTAAGCTTGAGTGTGATTAGTTACCATAACCACTAATACATAACAGGCTTGATTACGCTTCATTATGGATAATAGGTGATATCTAAGTATTCTCAGTGCTATGACGTACATATTATTTGTGATTAGATATGCAGTTACTGGTATATCATAAGTATAATGAGTACGTATTACTTATAAGTTATGAACATGGATTCCTGAGTGATATCAATCAATGAGCTTAACCTAATAGTTATACTGGTCTTATTTACCATATTAATTTGGGTCAATGGTAATCACTATCATATCTGGTCTGATCTTATGCTTATAATGGGTATACTACTAGCTTATATGATTGGGCTTATTATATCGAATACGTTGTGTAGGATCACTTCCAGATCATGTGATTAGAGTGGATTAGTACTACTTACTAATATTATGTGAGCTTATTAACATCAAGCGGTTTAGCTCAATACGACTAGATTAGTAGATGTTATGATAGGATATGATAGCTCTTTCCTGTATATATAGATTGTATCCATTTCCCTTTATTCCATATTCATTAAAACAGTGAAATACACGCCTAATATAGGAAAAAGGGTAGCTTAATGATAGTACTAAGTCCATTGATTATAGTTACTATGGTTATATTACTTACACTGCCCTATTTGACCTTATTGGGGCATTGTCTCTACCGATTGAACGCAAGTGATTATAGGGAGAACAAAGGCCACACATAATCAATAGGGAAATTACAGATAAGTCTGTATAGGTTATGGTTCTAACACCTTAATACGGGATAGTAACATCGTGCCTAAACTCTTAGTACTCATTAACTATGTATCATTACCGTCATATTGGTAATAGATAACACATAGGTATGTATAGCCCTTTTAGCTATATCAATGGTATTCAATCAGCTTAAACATAGATAGTAGAAGCTTATGACTGTAATACACATGCTTACAACATGATTGGTTACTAATACACATAGTTTATACCAGTCATATAGTATACAAGTACTATCAAGCTAATCAGAAGTGTGACCATAAAAATAGAATACGTATTCAGCTTTACATGATCTAATCCTTTGATTAGTATGAATCAATGACGAACTATGTGCCATATTGAGGTGACAGTAAGATGATATGAGTAACTATGATTGAAATGTATGCCATATTATACATAATACATAGGTAAGAGTTACTATTATATCACTATGTTACTAATTACACGTGTTGGAGTTATGATTAAATACTGCTTACTTATGCTTTATATGGATGGGCTATGTTTCCAGCTTTGATTACCATTATTCAATCACTACTTGTTACTGGTCATTAATGGATATGGAGAATTCAAGCAATTTCATATAGAGTGTCATTGCAATCTCTAAGCTCATCTATGTTACGAGTTAGTTTAGTATACTTATTCCCATAATATATGACATATACGTAAGATACAGATGTTGTTTCTATAAGCTCTTACTATTACTGTGCTTTATCTGTAGAAAGAAGTATTACTACCATTATCTTTATTACTAGTTGATAGAGTATGGATTAGCTTATTATATGAATGGTGTTGCTGGTATTGATCACTAGTTAGTTATGGGCAACCTTAAGCTTGAATACTATACATGTTTAGATTAGGGAAATATCTCTATCATGTTCTTAGTGTGATTACGATAAGATGGAGTTAGTAATAGCAACTAACCTATATAACTAACATGGTTGTTATGTTCATAGTCAGATATGGAATCAAAGCAGTGATAAGAAAGAATGATTACAGAGAGAACACGATAGGAGTAATACAAGCTACATAGTTATAGTACAACATATGATGGGAATAGTACTACTTATCTATACTTGTTACATATTATAACATATATTGATATACCCTATGGATACGTAGCATATAGTCGTTGTTCCTTGTTCTTTTATTGTAATACAATAACCGGTCCACCTGTATATCCTACTAGGCCAATAGATATAATACCATAACTTAACGTGATATTACATGTATTTATTATCCATATTCAATGGGAAACGCTATGGACTACGAACTACTCATATATACAACATTGTCTGAGTAGAAGGATATGATAGACTGTGTGAGATATGATATATGGAGCTAAAGGATATCATTAGACTTACTACAATACAACAAGGATATCATTAGACTTACTACAATACAACAAGGTTACTAGAAACATAGTAGAGAACATAATCATATCTAATCAGCTTCAACCAGCTGTATCATACTTATGGTAATCAAAGCACTGTAACAAAGGGTAATGATAACAAGCTCTTAGTAAGAATCATAGTTATAACATACTTCTTGTTTACACTTATCACATGTCCATTAATTAGTCATAATACGTAGTGTTCTCTTTACAAGAAAGAGGTAAACCCGTATGATCAAATCCAACATGTAGAACTAGAAGTAATGGCAATGAATGGTCATAACAGCTCAAAGGGTTATAACGTATCAACCAACTTACCTTAGCTATTGATATGAGATTGAACCCAATTGATCTCTTGTTTACATAAAGTAAGCAGTTCCATTGTGTTTACGTATTGATTACTCATATTACTAGGACATCACTCTAATATAAGGGTAATATAAGGTGATATAAGCTTACCAATCATATAACAGTAATCATAGTAATAAGAAGAACCCTAATCAACAGTAACTATGAGAAAATCACATGGAGCTTGAATACGGATAAAAGGGGTATAGTGAACCTATATGGTGATTATTACTTATAGCTTTAAGCTTGGAATCACATAGATAAGCTATCTATACAAGCACGTACTCTCATAACTATGATGTTTCCATAATGAATAAGAGCCCATACATATTGGTATTAGTCGATTCATACATTTTACCAGCTTTATTATGTATGTGTAATGATGATATAACCATAATGAACACACTGGAATCATAGGAGCTTTAACTGCTTACCTTATATCAAATAGAGTAAGATATCCCTAATATTGAACTAGTCTTGATTACAAACTTACTGTGATAAGAGCTGCTGTAAAAGAGTCAGTAACATCCTACTAATATGACTCGAGTACTCTTCCCTATGAATCATAAGTAACATATACAAAATAAGTACATCTTAACTAAGTACTAATAGTGAGAACCTTTATAGGAGTAGAACCTATGGTATTAGTAAGCAATGAATCAACAAAGCTCATTACACTAAGCATAACAGTAATCATCGTTTTCAAATCAGAGAAACAAGGGTAAAGTAAAGCCATTTAATATGTGTAATTACATATCTAAGCTGTTCTCTATGCTAATCATTGACTCCACTAGATATACTAGTTACAAGAGTATGTTAGCTCTCTCTATGTTTAAATTACAATTACATCAAGCACTCGAACCTTATAGCATTACCGTTTCTTATATCAATGGTGTTCATTCATCTCCATGTAAGCCGAGCAGAGTAACAGTGATTCCAAGAGGTTAAGATGAATAACTTGTTGTTATTAACACATCAACTTTAATGGTGTTAGTTCTATGGGGTTAATAGAGTAGTGATTATAGACGTATTATCAGTAATATACACATCATATCGAATTAGTATAGCTTACTTGTGACGTTTTAGCTCATATATAATAACTAGTCCCGTAATATCAAGTGTTTACACAAGGCTATGTCAGAGTTCACCTATTCACAGAGATTGAATACGTGCTTACTCCACACTGTATATGGTCTAGATAGTTTCTTGATTACACTATGATGATATACCAATATTGTACAGGTATTAGTGTTCCATATGATACAAGCTTATCTATACTTAAGCTATCACTGTTTCTACCTTATTTAGACGTATCTAGATACATGCTTGCTTCTATTCCCATATAGTGGTACTGCTTAAGTATTTAGTACTGTAACTAGTAAACACATATCAAAGCTTGTGCTTATTACAGATCCTCTACTAGCTCTACTGGAATAAGTAGCTTGTATCGAGTATAAGTATCAACGTAATCAAACACAGGTAAATGAATATCAATGATTTCCGTTGCTTTCAACATAGCATACCAATCAGAGTAATGCAGTTACAAGCATCAAGCTCAAATACACTTGATTACAAGTATACCAGTAATGAACCATACAAATCAATATGAAACACTATGCCTGGGAAACAAGCATGTGATACTAGTTCCAACATAGCTCTTACTCGATCAGCTTCAACATGGTTACATATCTAGCTTAGTCTATTGTATTAGCTAAGGGTTCATGTCATAAGTTAAGAACAGTGATACCTGTATTAAGCACTATGATTTCCATATAATCTTCATAACGTTATGGTATAAGTAACATATACTAGTTAATTACAGGATATGTGTGTTACTATCAACCCCATATGTTGAATTAGACCAATATCACTGATTAGGCTAATTACTCTATTGCTTATGTTTCCATAACTATGCTTGGACTTCTATCTTTCCTTATACTATAACTTTTATATAAGTTGAATCTGTAATCACATGGTGTTCAATCTTACTTGTATTGTGAATATAGAAGCACCGTAATGAATGATAATCATACTAGGAATCAAACCTGTTCATGTAATCTGCTAGTTTATATAGACATAGTGTTCAATCTGATAGGGTACCAAATCACAGCCTCTAAGAGATCAAGTATTGTTATTCCATAATCTATGACTCTATCAACTATTAGTAATATAGGATAGTTACAGGATCACAGGTACATAACTACTAACACAGATAAAGAGCAGGTCGAATATGTTGAATACTGCATACATATAACAAACAGATCCGCTTCATCAGCTTCTAATACAAGCTGTTAAAAGATGAATGATACTACTATGTTTCCATAATCTATCACAACATTGAATCACACTACTAACAACAACTAATCTCCATATTAATTACACAGTTTAGTTATGGTAATGATGTACAAGCTCTTCCCTAATTAGTGATATGAGATCTCCTTATTATGTCCTATCAATAGTATAGAGATAAGTAATACTAAGGATCATCATGTAACCTAAGCTGCAAGTATCTCTTTGTTCATACTACGTGTTGCACTCATAACATTCAGAATGGGTGTTGTAAGATCATGAGATCAAACATCATATCTATAGATAGCTTTACCATGAACTATGAAGTGAGATAGATATGCCTTTTCCCATAATACACTAAGCTCATAGCATGTAATAAGAGTGACCATTCATTAGAGATAATACGTGATATAGAATAGCTTATATACCTTGTACTATGGTGTGTGTATACAGCTTCATTACTTACTCTGATAACGTGATGCTTACTTACCTTTGTGCTTAACTTACTGGCATTGATTTCCATTTCTTGATCTTACGTAATTGCTATATGTATAGTATAAACTAGAAGGAATCCCCGAATGATCTTTAGTTAATACGTATAAGGAACTCAGCTTAACTATGTAATTAGTAATTACTGTTACGTGTTGATTATGTAAACACATGGATATAGTAGTAAGCTTAATTATATAGAAAGGTTAAGCAAGTAGAATAGCTATGGAATATGTCTACCTCTTATTGGCTTCATACCAGTATAAGAAGCTCCCTAATTGGTCACATGTATAACTTGTCTCGTTGTGTTCATCAGCTTATAATGATAGAATACCATTACGTCTATCTATTAGGGGTGGATATATGTTGTAAATCTCGATTGGCCTGTTCACTAATTGATTTGTGATTCCGGGCTACCTTGCCTCGCATATTAAGGCAATAGGTGGGGGGACCAGGCATCTAGGTTGTTGGGTAGTTCCGGCCGGTCGAAAAACATCTGAGAGGGGGTGTTTCTGAGAATATAACCCTTCGTTGGCATGGTTCGATTAGGAATATGAAACTGTGGTATCAAACGTGCATTGTTATTAAGGCAAGTAGATTCCTGAGAGCATGTCATTTAATTCCAAATCGTTCCATATGTCCCTCCTTCAAGCCATCCAATGAGGCTTTCTGATGTCGTCCCATAAGAAATCAATCCAGAGTTAAACAATATTGGCTAAAGGTACTCCCCCATCAGGACCATTCGCAGGAGCAAGGGGAAGCTACGACAATGATTCCTCAACAACTCAACCATCCATCCTTCGGTGCCTCTTATAATAGAAAGGCTAATAACATGGTATACCTGCTACTTAATTGTCTTGTGGAAAGGCATGCTTGTAAGGGTAAATAGATGCCATACTTCCCTTCCTTAGATTCAAAAAGACCAACCAAGTGTGAAGAATCTCCTTGTAGTCAAAAGTCTGTTCATTCCAATGAGGCTGCTCTGATGAACCCTAAGAAAGCCCCCCCGTTCATTCGGCAGTTGTTCGACAAGATAAGATAATATAAGCTAAAGGTAAACTTGATATCTTGGCTAAGATATTGTGACCCTAGTCTACTGCTCGCAGAAGCATGCTAATAAAAGTGTGGCTACACTTGACCACAAGACATCTACCCAGCTCCGTTCTACCCGCCCGCGATGTAATCCAGAATCGGGGGGAAACAAAGTAAGCAGGGTACTTCCAAAGAGTATTTGGCCAGCGGTGACCCATCCCATCCATAAGAAGCACTACGTGTTGAAGTGTGTGAAGCACTTTTCCTTGCGCTCAGTTGGTGGGTAATGAAAGAAGGTAAATCCAGAGTAAATAAGTGTAAATATTATAGATGTAATAAGAGTGAATCCTAAATCCCATAAAGAAAGAGGTTCTCTTCTTTCAAGCCCAACCCGATAAATGAAAGTCTAGTGCAGTAGCCATGAAGCTCTTCCATAGAATGTGACTAGGGGTAAAGCGATAGGTGAAGGAGTAAGGGTAAATATAAGCTATGGTGGTACCTCCGATTGCGATTGCGATTCCTTCCTTAAGCAAGTAAGTGGTTGTTGGGCAAGCAACACTCAATGTCCTGAAGTTGAAGTTCGTGGATGAATAAAGAAAAGATTATTCTGATTCGATTGGGTCCTGCAAAGAAGGTAAATGCATTTTTATTATATATGTAATAACTGACGAAATCCAATCAATAAAGAAAGATGTTATATGTTCTAAAGACTGATCGACCTGTTCACTAATGGCATTGGTGATTCCTAAATAGAAAAGAGGAAGACATGGGGGTTCATTGACCTTCTCCTCTTATTATTGATCTCCTTCCTATGAATGTCGAACTGTGCAACTTGGTGGCATGCCTATAGGGTCTCGGCAACTAGTGAGGACAAATCACCTTCCTGAGATCGGGTATTGAGAGAGAACAATTCACGTCGAACTGGGCATGGGATATGTGAATTGTGGGTCACTAACAACCTTTTGGGCATGCACAAGAGGTAACATCCAATAGTAACGCATGACTCGTGCTTTTTTTCATAAGTCAATCAGATCTTGATCTGGAATTGGAACTTAGCGAGGCGTTGGTGAGACTACTGCTGCGTGCAACTAGCTATCCATCTACGTGTATGATCCTAGAATCAGATCTCTTGCATCCGACCCTGCATCTCGTACAACTGGAGGATCTCAAACTGGAAAACAAACTCAATCTGGCTTTGTCTATGGGGTTATTGAAAGGATTGGTACAGGTTCTTATGTCTTTACCAGTTTGGCTGCTATCACTTTTTCTCTCCGAACCAAGTCTATTCGAACATGGACTAGGTATCGATCCTAAACTGTATCTATCTCTGTTGGCACATTTACAGGTGCAAGGTTAGCTTAAACCTCAAAAAATGGGACTGAAACTACTGAAATTGGAGAAAACTAGATTCGCGCCACTGGTGAATATGGAACAGAGCGAAGGTATGCTAGTCCTGCAATGGAATATGGTTTAACGTTGGATTCAACTCGGTCAATTGGATCTGTTCCTAGACCATAGGCATATGTCACCTTTTCTCTAGCAAATATCCCATATTCTTGGGCCACTTGAGCATTTGGAACACCCACTTTCTCTAGCAAATATTCCCATCTTATTGGGCCAGAAGTAAGGCCACCGGATAGGTTCGATATGATGCCGGATTTGGGGACTATATATTTGTATATAAAGTATCTTGTCACTCCATTCATAAAGCACTAAAGAAGAATCACTCCAAGCCAAGCTCTAGCCTTACTAGGCAGACGAAGTCACTATCTTTCTATGATCAAATCCTCTGCTTCGGGTCAAAGAAATGATGAGACGAGATCGGGCCAACATTAATGATGAGACGAGATCGGGCCAACATTATTGTTGTTCGATCCTGCTCCTCATCTTTAATTAAATGCCCTCCCCCCTACCTCACCTTTAGATAGATAGATAGATAGCTGGTAACCAATACCCCGTAGCCCCTCAGTGCCAATAGCTAAAAGAAGGGCATTTCCCATTGTAATTGTTGAGAAAAGGAGAAGTAATAAGGAAGGAACGCATCATTGCTGGATGAAAGGAAGGATAATAAGGGACCACTGGAGAGATTGAGGTTACCCCATACCCCGGGAAGGGACTATGCGCAGAAAACGATAGTTATTTGTGTTCATGTAGTGGTTGTCATCGGAGGAGAGGGTGTTCAAGTTATTATTACCTTATGAGCATATTGATTATCCATGCGCCAGACGAGATTGATTGAGTTCAACGGATTTATTTAGAACTGAATCTTCTTCTTATGCTGATAGCCGTATCAAAGTGGCCAGATGAAGGAGGAGGTCTTCGGGATAAAAAAGGAGGGAGGGAGATACTGCTCCATCTTTAGGGCGGTTGAGGTTATCCAGAAAACATTTGATTGAGCCATTGAATAATTGTTGAATATATCGAGGGAAGAACCAAAATCTAGCTATGATGGAAAAGCATAGGCAAGTTAGGGTAAAAACCTCTTGAAAGGCCATTTCATTTGAGCGCGCTGTATCGCCACTTTGATCCTTCTCAGTGTTAAAAGCCAAATTCTATTACCAATTTGTGGCTATGGCTCCTTTGTCAGTCCAACCAACACTTGCAGTTAAGCTTAGCAGAAACACGATTTTCCCTTCTAAGAGACCATCGCAGTTCAGTGCCTTTCAACTTCTTCAAAGGCTCCTGGGCTTGGGCACAACACGTCTCTAACTCACTTGGCATTCGTTGCATGTGATGGTTATGATGACAACTCCTTTTTCAAAGGTAAAAAGTTTCTCGGCGATGAGGCCTTAGTTCAGTAACAAAAAGAAATTTTTGACTCCTCAACGATGTCATTTTTGTGCCTCAATGGGTACCTGCTCTGACAGAATTTGTTAGCGAAGAAGGTTCGAAGATCAAGGCTCCTTCTCCTTGCTTCGTGAGTATGAGGTTCTGACACAATGGGTGAGGTATGAGGGCTCTTTGGAAATAGAAAGGCTCCACCAGTAGCACTGACCTCTTTGGTGAGGTACGAAGGTTCCTTTTCGATAAGGCTCAGACACAAGTTGAGTTTTGGGGTCTTAACTCATTAGTTTTGTTATCCCTATCACCCTATTTCATTTTAGAGTTAAAGGCCTCACAGAAAATGGCTTTTTTCCATGAGTCGTTGATTAACAATGTGAAAGCCATTGCAAATGCCACAAATGGGTGCTCTAGCAATTACTCGCCAATGAGTGACAGATTGTGAATTGTAAGAATGCCAAGGGATGTAGGAGAAGACGAGTCAGGTTGCAGGAGAAGGTAAGTTGGGTTGCATGAGGGAAGACATATCAGGTTATAGAGGAAAATTAGTTGGGTTTAATTGCATAAGAAGAAAAGTCATTGATTAACAAAGTGAAGGCTCTTGCAGATATGCAGGAAGAAGATGAGTCTAGTTGCAGGGGGAAGGCAAGTTAGGTTGCTTAGAGTAATGTAAACTTAACAAGAAATTAATAGTATTATTAAATTTGAAAATTAGATACAAAACTCATGTCTCATGAGAGACAATGATCTATACAACCAACTAATATTGAGTTAAGACTTAATTAATGCCTAATTAACACATTGTGTCTTGAGCCCCTTTCTTTTTGTTCCAAGGAAATATAGCAAATAAACCCAGGGATGCTTGCTTCCTCACATTTATGGATGGCATCCCTTAAAACGGCAGGGGATAACCTGACAATTTGGACGGCAAGGAATGAAATCGCTTGTCCAAGTTACTTATTGATGAGGGGGGCCAAGAAATGAGGGCCTCTGAAACGATCAATCTGGTGGGGAAGGAATGAATGAGGGCCTATGAATTGTGTTAGTTACTTACTTATTACCTTGGCCGACCCGATAAGATTGCAATTCATTTCATTAGCTATAGATCTCGTCATTCATGACTCATGACTTAGAATGACCTGTCTTTATTGACAGACTGTAAAGATTTATAGTCCTTTTTGATGAATTAGCTTAGAGAAACCTGTGCTATTGAGGGAGGCCTACCTAGCTATATTCTATCAATACTTACGAGCATGCCAGGCTCAGTAAGATAGGCCACCATGGCAGGTTATGCCAACTATAGAGCTCTCTCTAGATAGCTGGGTAGACGCACGACCAGGTTGTCACTTCCTTATAGAAGTTAATATCACCCATCCTTCCTTATATATGGTTAATATCATGCACCTAAAGCCTTACCCTTTTTTCATTCCTACCTACCCTCCCTCTGCCTGGCTACTATGCCCAGAGGCTAGGTGGGGGGGGGGGCTGGTTCTTCGAGTTCGATTCCTCGCTCTTTCTTGGGTCTAAGAGCCCGCTTAACGCTTCCTCGCTTTCCTTTGTCAAGCGAGCTATCCTTCCTCGAATGGTAGTAAGTGGCATTTCCTATTGACTGGTTGGAGATATATTGGTTGGAAATAGAGTCAATAGTTTCCTTCCCCTGGTGCTTCCTTTCCTTCCTTATCCCTTGGTTGGATATATATAGTGTCCTTCCCTTGGTGAGATCTCTTATCTTTCTTCGACTGGAGAGATAGAGTAAAGATGCGTGCACAGTCTTCCCGACCCACCACCCACGAAGCAGTCTTCCTGATCGATGCGGTAGATCAATGAATGATACGATATATCAATGTCCATTGCCTACTTATCAATATAAAAAAGTTGTTTATCTAGATTAATTATTTATTGATACCGATTTAAGAGGCAGTATTAGAAATATTCCTTATTTATCTAAGCTGGAGAGAGAAAGTGTATACATACATACATACATACATATATATATATATATATATATATATTGAAATGAGGGTAGGCAATAGCACACAAATGACTGCAATTGTTCATGGTGACCGATATTTATCTATATAAATACGTTGTGGGCATGCCACTTCATATAAAATCAAGTGGAAAAAACATAAGGAACATCAAGTGGTGGAAACAATACGGGAAGAACATCAAGTGGCAGGGGGAGGGCGACTAACGTCACTGGGCATGGGGAAGAACATCAAGTAGACGTTCGAGTGAGAACTTCATGGGGAAGGACATGGGGAAGAGAATTCATGGGGACTTATGGGGAGGTGCGGGATTATTGGGGAGGGCTTCTTGGCGAGGTGGGCAGAAGCATCTCAAGAAGTAATAGGCCATGAACGTTCATGCTAACACCTAATGAAAGAATCTGACAGCGAATTGAAGGAAGTAGTTATAGGCGCCCAGAAGTAATAGGCGGGTTAAGGTTCCAGAATATGCCTATCCCACTGGTGATAAATAAGCGAGTTCAGGTCCCAAGTATTCCTTCTGAGAGAGGGGGAAGGCAATGAAGGTCCCAAGTAGACAGTGGGGAGGCTTGGTAAGCATCCATCCCGTCCATTTTTCACAGAATTACAACAATTTTCTTGATCGATATTGTCATACTTATTTCTAGATCTATTCATTACTTAAAAGGATCCTGATTATGTCCATATCCTATCAAACACCGTGACATAAACAAATTTATTACTGTGTATCGATTGAATAAGTCTCTTTCTTGTGCATTGATTGAATTCTCTCCTGATTCATTCATTTCTTCAAGATGAATTTATCCAAGAGGGATCTGATTAAGAGGGATATGATAAGGTAGTCGAGGGGGGGGGGGGATTGTCGTTGAGCGAAGCGAGCCCCCCAAGATGGAGCTGGGTAAGGGGGAGCATAGTATCAAGGAACCCCCATACCAGAGTCTTCATGGGGAAGAGACATAGAAATCACTTCATGGGGAAGGAAGAGACAGATTGGGGAAACTAGCGTCGTTCTAGGACAACTAACGTCGTTACTAGATGGGACAACTAATTGAACTAGCTGCTTTAGAACGTAAATATCTTATTTATAAAGTCATTGGCATGTTGCCTTCCCAACCTAGTTGGCAAGCATCCATCTCATCCATCTTTCTTTGCCCGTATGCAGGGCTTGAACTAGGGTTACAAAAGGGTGAACTTATTTATGCAGGGTGAGGTGAACTTATTTATAAACAAGTCCCCACCCTAGATGAACTTTTAAACTTCCCGAGGATCAACCTCAACATCCTTCTTCATTCCTTTTTCCTTCAATCCTTCTTCCTTCAATTGGAGAGATAGATAGTGCTCTTCCTAAGCTAGATCATATTATGATCTTCGTAAGCGAGACCCAGAAGTCTTATATATATATTGATCTGGTTACAGATTCTGTTCCATAGCCCGTGGCATCTCTTTCAGATCGAGAACCACCATACATAGGAAAGGGACGAAACCAAGGTAGCTCATACGATAGGATTCTAAACAGAAGGAACGATAAGATTCTAAAAAGAAGGTAGTAAAGTAGGATAAGGAATTATTCTATGAATAGTGTATGTAATTAAACTGGGTCATCGAATGGCTTAGCCACGGTTCCATCTTTTTACCATGTGGGCACCCGTTCAAGGACCATCAGTTCCCATATCCAGCATCAAAGCTATAAGCATCTGAGCTAGATCGAAACCCATAGTAAGGAGGGAAATACGCATGATTATTATATGATGCATTCTTCGCACCTATATGAAGGAGGAGGATCAACTATAGTCGCTTTCTCTATTCTTTAGGGGAGACAGATTCATATATAAATAAGAGAAGTCTCGCCCTTCTTGCCGGTTCCTGGCCTTCCAAGAGTTAAGGGTCGAGTTGTCCTTCCTCTGGTCTGGTCTAACGAGATAGATATATTCGATGGTTCCTGGCCTTATTCCTGCTTTTGCTCTCCATCCAATGACTGACCTCACATCTTAAAAGATGCACTTCAAAGCATATTAACTAGCGAATAGAGAGGCTTTTTGGGACTTTCACCCTACCCTAGCTCGCTTATTATTTTATTCATAAATTGATCTCCTGGCCCCCCTATTTCCTATTCCTCATGTTCTTGGTCCAATAAAAAGTAACTGGTGCTTTAAAAGAAAGAAATGTTACCCCTTTAGTTAGGTTATCCCAACCAAGGTGCAGGACCTTACTTAGAAGGAGTTTACCGGGACTCTTCCAGCTCTTTGAGGGGAAGAAATAAAGGAATAACCCTCCCTTCGAAGGTCCTTTCAGGCAGGGGGTAAGATATGTCCTGCCCATCCAGTAAGGTCCTTCTCAACCCAACTAGTCAAACAAGCCCAGTTTCCACCTGATCAACCCCTCGAACGCTACGTCAACCCTACATATATGATTCTTAGAAACCCTTCGATCAATTTTCTAGTTCACGAACCAAAGTCACCGAAGGCGTTACGAGAGATATCAAACAAAGGAAGAGATTGACAAAAACACTTGGTTACAAAGGCCCAAGCACTTAGAAGCCAAAGACACTCAAGCAAGGGAGGGGTGCTGTTAGGTTCACGATACAAAGCCACCGAAGGGACATTGAAGGGAACTAAAGCAATATCATACCGATCGGGTTATACCAAAGGAAAGTGGTGGTGAACGAAGACCGCAAAGGCAAGTAATACATGTGCTCTTGAAAACTACCTGATCCAAAACAGACTCTCGCTCGCTAACTCACCAAAGCCATAGCGAAGCAATTATTGAACTTTGTTTCAAAGGCCAAAGACGATGAGGTCGTTCCCAAAGCGAAGTGGTTTTGTTTTTTATTGTTTACGATCCATCACTTGCAAATCCATAGCGAAGCAATCCTTGAACTTGGCTTGGTTTTGACCCTGCCTTATCACTAAGCTCCTTCGATAAACCTACCGAAACCCTAAATGCATTTTGTTATTTACGAGATTTCAAGAACAACCTGAATCCCTAAATGACAAGTGCAAGTGGGGGTTAAGAGAACCAAAAAAAGCAAGCAAGGGGTGGGTGAAACAGGCCTACCTCACCGCATAACACAAACTAACCAACTAACAACAAACTACAACAACATAGTAGCAATGGCATAAAGACGCCACTAAAAGAATAAATAGAAAAAGAGTTGCCATACATTGAAAATTTCATATTTTCAAAAGTTGAAAGAAGCCATAAAGTGCACATTAGGTATGACCTTGTAGTCAGCCTAGGACCCAGAACTTCATCTATAGGTAGCCCTTTTTATATCCCTACATTATTAAGAATTAAATACTCCATAAAGTCATTTTATGGAGTAAAATAAAGGGGCACAGGTTACTGTTAACCTGGACACTCCTCTTATAAAAGAGACGAGGGAGACCTGATGAAATAAGAGGAGAAGAGTATGTACAACCTTGTTTTGCTTTCATTCTGTTCTGAATTTCCATCCTTTCAGCCCCTTTCCAATAGCCTAATAGTGCTAGCAATGGCAGGCTAGATACAATCTTAGATCCAACATTAAGGGTGAAAGTTGGTTTTCTTCCCTTAGGAGGTCTCATTGGTTTATTTGCTTCACGATATATATTTCTTGCAAGTTTATCTCGATGATTAATATAGTCATGAATGCAGATTCCCTTAAGACAATCTGAGTGTGGAGTCAACAAGGCTTCACGCTGTCTGGGGCTTTGCCTAGTTTGAGCTTCAACTTGGTGTGAACAACATATGGTCTCGCATCCTATTTAGAGGAAGCTGAGCCGATTGCTAGTATTAGTGGGATTTCAATCTGGCTATACATTACTTATTAACATGTACACATTCATAACTCTTATGCATTACTTTGAACTAGAAATTCCAGAACCCCGTATGACCATTAATTTCTTATCATAAACACCTGAAATACAATATATAGGCCTAAATTAAGTTTCTAAGCATTAAGGGTTATCAATCAATGAGGGCTTTTCAACCACTAGAAAGGAATTTTTTAAGGTATATTGACCTCAGAGTGAGATATGGATTCCATTAGGTGGTTTTCACACAAAAGATGCAGCATGCCTCTCAAGGCCTTTACCATAGTCGGGGTTGGAAACCAAAGCCTTATGCCCAAAATTTAGATTCTAGAGATAAAGCACTGTGGATGAAACCTTAAACCATGAAGCAAGACCTATAAGATATGTTCCATCGAGCCGTATCCTTCGACGATGCGAAACCTTAAAACGAAGGCGATGGAAAAAGAAAGGGCATTTGAGGCCATTCCAACCAATAGCTGGGACGGGCGCTTGCTAACTGGCTGGTGGTCCTGTTGACTGGTATGGCTAGCTGGGATGGCTGGCTGGATGTGTTGTAGGAGATGGCATCGTTGGCCGGGATTGCTGAGACAAAAGTAAGGTATCGCTAGGGCTAACCAATCAGTGCGGGAAGTAATTAGAGTTCATACCTCTTTCCTTAGCTTCATTCAATTTGGCAATTTTTAGCACATATATAATCCTTCAGAGTTCGTCCCACTTTTTAACTCTAAAAGCATACTTTTCCCTATCGGAGTTCGGATCCCATGCCTTTGAACGAGAGCATGAGTTGCTTATAGCAGCTACGATTGATATGATCTCTGGTATCTCTTGCCTAAGAGAATGTAAAGGACTGATGGTTACATAACATAGTAATGCCAGACCTTCGCTGTCTCCCTCATATTATTCTGCTCGCCTCATTCACTTATTTACACTTCTTAAACTGCCTTGGAGGGGGTCATCCTCATCACTATGGGCTGGTTATCCTACCTCTCGAGCTAGTTGGTTTTTGGCCTCTTGAATGAACCCTTCTTGGGCTAGGGATAGCCGCCAGGTTGGGCTATAACCTCCGGAATAATTATAAGAAACCGGTCGTAAGGAATGAGGTTGTAGGTTTAATGCCAATTCTCTTCGACGAGTTAATACGTACGTAATAGAATCAACCCCCTTAATTAAGGTTGAGTGCCCCAAGTAGTAGTATGGGCTAAGAGGGCACTAGTAAGGATTGACCCGAATCCTATTCTTATTAGGAGTCTCTCTCTTCTTATCTCTCCCCTACTATTATAAGAAGTCCAACCTATAAGTGTAGTTAAGAGCATTAGAGGAGGATGGATCATCCGCCCCCTTAGCTTCCTTTTGAGCCTATGGGGTGGTAAATTCCTCACCCTTTTTGGGGCGAGCCTGCTTGTGCATCCCATTTTACTGGGGTTATATGCTCAAGGCTGTGAACCTAGCCTTATATAGAGTGGTTAGTAATCTCGATAGCGAAAGACACTTATATGATATATTCCATAACTTACTGGATCTATTCCATAGCTTACCCAACCGGTCGAGAGTTCGCTTTCTCACCCTCATATTCGAAACTGCGAGTGGGAATAGATCATATAAGTGGTCATCCACCGTATTCTCTGATAGTTCGCTACCTCCGGACCGGTCGAGCGAGTAGAAAAACGCTACCTCACCCTTACGGGGCCCATAAAACCCCCAAAAGGGAAGTAGTTAGAAGGACTTACCTCGTCTTCCCCAACCAATCCCAGTGGCAAGAGTTAGGGATAACCTTTTCTTCGCCTGTAACCAGTATGAAACCAAGAGCACAAGGAGGAATAGATTGGAAAAAATATGGAGTTATGGGTAACATCATCTGATCAATAACCCCCCTGATAATGGAGCTTTCTCCTTACCCTTGATGTTATTACTTTTCGGGCCTTCCTGGCTTTTAGGAAACTGCCTCCACTAAATGTCGTCTGGGAAGAGAACCTTTTGGGTATTGTCCTCCTCCATTCCCTAGCGAAAGAGAGAATATGAAATCTTCAGTAATAGTAGACATAACTCCATGCTTTCATTCAGTCATTCATAACACCTCTCTCCCTCTATAGCTGCTATATTACTAAAATAAATTTTCTCTTATTCCAGTCAAACCTTGATAATGGAATAACTAAAATAGTTACCTGGGAGTCGCTCTAATACTTACCTAATACGGAAAGGAATCATTCTAATACCTCTCTATGGGGCTTCCCATAAAACCTCGATTGGGGAGTATTTAAAAAAACTGACTGACCAAGACATTCTCTATTATTAATAACCATCAAAGTAGCCAAAACTACCATCCTAGTCTGAGAGCACCAGCGAGTGGTTCCTCTTTCCTTACTCTTGCCTTCTACTTTCGTATCCTTACCTAATCCATACAGTCAACGAGAAGGTCTTTCCTAAACTGAGTTATTTCCTCCGTACAGACCAAATTGTTAGGGCTTTATTTACTGTCTGGAGAAATTGATTAGTCAGCCGGTGTAGTGGATACGACAGGGGATAGAGTTCTTTTTCTAGCTTGCCTCATGAACTAATGCTTTCGGTGTACCGCTTCTTCAGTGGTAGAGATAGGTTCTTCTGGGCTTCTCCCTTTCAAGAAGACGCCGAAGCTCCAAAACCCATTCTAATCCCATTATTAAGCCAGAACACCCACCACCACTATAGAGTAGGGGGGCGGTCCCACCATGGGGGATCGGACCCAGAAGTAGAACCAATTAGTTACAAGGTGGTGTGACCCCCTATAGAAGGTAATTGTTGTGCAGTCAAAGTGCCACGAGAATCAATCATATCTTCCTTAGTTACAATAGCACCTTGGGGCCTGTAGAAGGTCTAATATAAGGGCACCTTAGGCTTCTTAGGTTGGGGTGCTTTGAATGCCTTAACTGCAGCTCCTAAGGGAGAAGTTCCCTCCCTTAAGATGGCTTCTACCTCCTCATAACTTTATTTGTGAGCTAATCTCTCCATTTCTAGTTTGGTTTCATGATCTTGGAGGTTAGGGTGCTTCCTTCCTTTCTCAATTCCAATCATGAAGTGTGGATCATATCTCCAGGGTCGGTCCATTGGGAAATAAAGCTTCTTCAAGACCTCCATGGCCTCCTTAAAACCTCTTTTCTAATTGATGGTGTTTCCACCCATGACGATAGGGAACACCAACCTTCCTTTGTTCTTCTATTTTGTGAAGTGAAGGTTGTTTACATCCACCATCTGCCTCAAATATTCCAGCACAAATCTTCTGGGTGTGAGCAACCTTGGTAGCCTATATGGAGCCAATTGAGTCCCATACAACCTTATTACAGTTAAGTCGGGTCCTAAGAAACTGTCTCCTCTCTTGTGAGCTTCTCCTAGTTGCATATAGGGCCTGAGATCTGCAGGCATCTCTTAGAGGCCTATCCATGAATTATAAAGAATACGTGGTACATGAGCTGTGACACAAACTTTCAAAATGAGGAATATGCCCCTCCCCTTTTTACCCAGGGAAACCAATCGATGCTCTTGTTAGGCACACCCTGCTGGGTCGTTTTTAAGCCCAATGGTTCGAGTTGGTGGGCCTGGTGGTAAATGAAAATGTATACCAGATAAAATGGATACCTTCAAACCCTAATGGTTTGAAAATATGATAATTGTTGCCTCGTTTCGGCGACAAATTCATCATATCTGAAAATCTATAAGTAATAGCTGTGACATATACTAACTAAAAGCAAGAGTAATTGTTCCTCAACAATAGTAACATTTTCTCAAAAAAGAGGTTTTATTCAAGAATAGAGTTATAGTTCAGTATATAGATATATTAGTATGATTATTCTATTATATAGCTATTAGTAATCCTAACACAAATGATAAATTACCCGACATATATTCCCCTAGCGGAATTGGTGTCCAACCTAGTTCTTGTGGGTAAGAAGAAGGGGACTATTTGAGTCTTTATTTCTTTATGTGATCTAAATAAGGAATGCTCTGAAGATACTTATCCGACACCTTTGATATTTCAAATCATCGATGAATGCTTTGGAAATGAAATATTCTCCTTGCCTTCAGAAGTGCAAGACCTTTGAACCTACATGGATGGATTTTCCGGCTATAACCAGATATAGATTCACGAGCAGGATCAAAATAAGACTATGTTTCTCTATCCTTGGGGAACATTTGCCTGTCCAAAGATGTCGTTTTGCCTAAAAAATGCTAGAGCCACTTTCCAGCGAGCCATTTAATACACTTTTCATGATATGTGGTAGTGAGGAGACTTACTATTTGAACTTCTCGAACTTACTAGCGAAAGTGAGGAATAAAGACTACCAGGAAATAGATTCATTGAGATTAAAGGAGCACTGACTACCATAATATGCCCTTAGGGCCTTGAGGCTAATTATGGGGTAGTATTTCTATACTATGTATTTCCTACCTATGCATTATAATTACTATATGAAGGAAAAACCAATCTATCTTTCCAACCAGGCGGGTACGGGAAAAGGTTCAGGAACAAAGCTAAGGAAGCGGTATTGGGGTTGGTTCATTAGCCAAGCCAACTAGGCGGAGCATCATTGGTTCCTGAGCTCCCTTTGATTGCATTGAATAGCTTCTGTATGACCTCTTTTTTTATCCAACGAGTTTGGGAAATGGTGAAGGCAGGGCTTTGGTTCGCTTGCTGGATAAGGGCTTCTATTTGTTACGATGTTAAGCTACTTACTCTTGCTACAGAGTCTATCTCCTTGTCTCCCTATTTCTTGATAGATTCATTTATATTCAATGAGTTATCACACCTGCTTGATGAACACTGAGTTATCACGCCCGCCTAATTGCCCAATTGCCCACCAGAGGTTGGTTGTGTCTCCCCAGGAAGGTCATTGAGTGACGCCAAGCAAGCTACCCCAAGTGACCCCCCTAATGGTTGGGCTAGTAGGAGCATGAGGGCTAGTGGGGGCATGGGTTACAGTAACATGGTAGTAACCATTTCAAATTCCTTCTTTCATCAGTAGTAAGGTTCGAAAGCAAGCTATCGAGTAGTAATGTATTTACGATCAGTAAGGACTTCCTTCATTGTTGCCTTCCTTATGACTAGCTAGCATGGTTTACTTACAAGTGCAAGCCATTGAGTAGTAATGTATCTACGAGTTGGTTAGAATGCTCTAGCGTGGTTTACTTATCGCTTCTAAGTCTTCTATTATATTCTATAAGTCTTCAAGTAAGGTAAAGCTACCTCCCCGTTCACGATGGTGGTTCCACATGTTACAGGCGGATAGAGATGTACGATTGACGTGCGAAGGAAAGGAAGCTAGTAACCCAGTCATCCAAGGTACTCTGCTCTCATGCCCAGCTAAGGAAATTCTGAGTATCACTCATTTCTCTCGTAAAGTTGCCGGTCCTATCTACGCAGTTTCCGGTTGTTCTAGAAATGTAAAGGCCTTCCCTATATAGATATATAGAGGTCCCTCCTCCATTTAGTCTGGTCTTCTGCTCCGAATCTATAGTCGTAATAGCTTACATTAATATCCAGTCCTAAAAATGTTACTTCCTCTTATTTCTGATTGTCCATCTCTATAGTAAGGACACTTACTTATGACTTGAAGGTCGTAATAAGGACACCATAAAGCAGTAAGGAAAGAAACCATACTTTGAGTTAAGGCCAAGCAAGTATGTTGACCCCACCCCTATTGTTCATCTCTTGAATTGACTGGACATGTACAAGGCTTCAAGTATACTGATGTTTTATTTGGCGCCATTTATGTATGGTAAAATTACTTACTACCTACATGGATTCCACCTCTAGGGTTTCCATGTGAAACGTATTCCTGAGCATTAAAGAGTAATCCAGCTGCTCCTTGATCAGGATTTACCTTACCTTGCATGACCGTGATTGATAGAACTTGTTGGATTGATTGAATTAACTGATCCCTTTACCTTGCAGGAGCTTACTGATGTATGAGCTTGCAATCCCGGTAACCGCACCCCTATTGTCTATCTCTTTTCTCTGATTGTCCATCTCTATAGAATAGCCCGATAGCCTAAGCCATGCTAACTCTAGTCAAAATAATAATAGCTAACTCTAGAATAGCCTAGTAGCCCAAGCCTCTAGCTCTACCTACCCTAGCTAAGAAAAGGATCCGATCTCTCATCCCTGTGAATAGAAAGACTTAGAAAGAGAAATGCTCTCATGCTCGTCCTAGATGATGAAAGAAACCGACCTTAGCATTTCATAAACCGAGGATTTCAATGCTCACTCATTCATATGGGTGAGTAAATAGGTTTGGAATATTATTTGATTCTCTGACATAAAAGGAGAACATTTTTTCCATATTTTGAATTGAAATAGTTTGGCCTTTTCTCGATATAGTGTCCCTCCTCTCTTTAGAGCAGCAGGTTGGCAAGAGAAAGAATGAATGCCCTTATTTTCTCCCGCTAAAGCCATTGAACGGTTTGCCTAACTATCAGCTATGTCTGAGTATTGTTACTCACCATCCAGAGGAAGACTTTGCCTTACCACGGTTTTATACAGTTGAAACTGCATTCCCACCCTACCTAGTTCTTGTCTGGGCTTAGTTCTTTCCTGGGCTTATTGCTGAGCTTGCCACTTGGCATTATGCGATTGAGTTAGTTATGCAATCGAAGGAAGCACTCGCTCTCACACCAAGCATTACGGTCAATAAAAGCATTACAGTCTGTGTTGTAAGTCAGTTACGACAACACTGAAGGAATGGAAGGTCCTCTCTAATAGTGCATCTCCAACCCGCTCCATTGGTTCTGATACCAGAATGAAACTGGTCTTGTACTTGCTTCTAATGGAAAAAGAAATGAAAATCGAAGAATAAATCAAATACGTGGGTCTTTAGGCGCTCAATCGCTAAGGAGAGGAAAGGGATGGTACGACATGATGTAAGTTAGTTGGTACTAAATTCAGTAATGATCAGTACGTAAATGGGGGAGTTATAAGGGAGTAAATGGGGGGATAAGTGCTTGATTTTTTCCCCTTGATCATTTGAACCCCAAAAACGAATTGAAAATCGCTCACCCTAATAAGTGGGGTGAGGAAATGGCTCACCAAGTAAGTTAGGTGAGGAAGTAGCTCACCTGAAGAATGAAGGTGAGGAGAAGAGCACATTTTTTCTTATCTAGTTCAGGGTCAGCTCCTGAAAACCCCAGAATTCAGGTTAGTAAATTTCCCACTTCAAGGAAGGAAGGCCAGCAAGAAAGAGAAGGTAAGGTTCTCCCTTACACCCACTTTTGTTACTGAAATTTCCATCTTCTTGTACTAGGTGAACATTCTCTCTCTATCATCCGGAGACGCCCACTTTTGTTAGTCAATTTCCCAAAGTCCTTTTCACTCTATAATTTACCCCGTAATTGGCTCAATTCATGGAAACGCGGGATTTTGGACAACAAATGCCTTTTCACTACTAACAGAGGTGATAGATAAGACTGTACCACCATCTCTACTCTATTTGTAAGGCCACGTTCACACTCTCTCTATCATTCGGAGATCCTTTGCTAACTGAAATTCCCACTTATCAGTCAGAAGGAAGGCAAGGAAAAAATAAGGGATAACCTTGTTTGTGTATGACCTATCCATAAGAAATCTGCCTAATCATGTCTGCTTTCTGACTTGCCCTTCAACCACTCACTCTATATTGATCGGGTGGGGAAATAAGATATTTCGCTCTACTAAGCCAAATAACGCTTAATAATCTGTGCGATAAAGCATACTGAATAGAAAGCGTGAATTGTAACCAACCTGCATGCTGGAGATTACTACTTTTATTTACTGCCAGCCGTTGAGTGCCTCAATCCTGGGTATAATGTCCTCCCGTCAATGGAACCTCTATATTTCTTGTTTCATCTTTGCGCCACTCAATTGAAGACTACCTGGATGCATCTTCCGGTGGGTATGTGCTTCCCTCCTAATTGTCAATGGGGAATGGAGGTTCTTTCTCTCGGCATGTCAAAAATATGAGTACTCCAGGCACAATTGTCTCTAAGCGAATACCCAAGGCTATGGAAGGCTATGACTAAAAGCATCTCTTCTTGTATCGCCATCCAACTAACCAACAATCATCAACAAGCCAGCCGGTTTTGATTCCAACTCGTTTCATTTCTTCTCCCAACTTCGTTTTCTTTCGGCAAGCCTCGGTTAATCAATGAGCAAGCAAGAAGCATGTAAGTAATATAATCCTGCCGGTTTGGTTCTTTCTTCATCTCCCATCTTGCCCCGATGATTCAACCAGCTTCGTCGGTTTCCTTTTCCCATCCTGGGATTAGTTCGACCAGCCCTTAGTTCTCCCATCCTGGGATTAGTTCCATCAAGCCTAACGTCTAGCCATCACAAGTTCTAGCATTATGGGTTCGACCAGCTAACCAGCCGCCATTTGTTTCTTTTCCCAGCCTGCTAGTAACTCTGCCTACACTAACTACTCCTAGCCAGCCCGTGTCATTTCATCTCCCAGCGCAGATTCTCCCAGCAAGCAGCAAGAGATCGATCGGTTCCACTGTGGCCTTGAGGTTTTCACATCCCTAGTTCTTGTTGTTCTGGCTCTTGTAGGTATCAAGGGATAGAGGACTAATCAATTGGGTCTAGATCGAAGCAACAATCAGGAAGTTATCAATTCGTTTCCAACACCGAACATGCAACATTCTTCCCTCATCCGGTGGATCCCGCCCCCACTATCCCAAGAAATAGATAGATGTATGTCATCATTAGATAATCCTCCAATATATATATTCTTTGTCTCATATATTCAACCATTCTTGTATCGCCATCCAACTAACCAACAATCATCAACAAGCCAGCCGGTTTTGATTCCAACTCGTTTCATTTCTTCTCCCAACTTCGTTTTCTTTCGGCAAGCCTCGGTTAATCAATGAGCAAGCAAGAAGCATGTAAGTAATATAATCCTGCCGGTTTGGTTCTTTCTTCATCTCCCATCTTGCCCCGATGATTCAACCAGCTTCGTCGGTTTCCTTTTCCCATCCTGGGATTAGTTCGACCAGCCCTTAGTTCTCCCATCCTGGGATTAGTTCCATCAAGCCTAACGTCTAGCCATCACAAGTTCTAGCATTATGGGTTCGACCAGCTAACCAGCCGCCATTTGTTTCTTTTCCCAGCCTGCTAGTAACTCTGCCTACACTAACTACTCCTAGCCAGCCCGTGTCATTTCATCTCCCAGCGCAGATTCTCCCAGCAAGCAGCAAGAGATCGATCGGTTCCACTGTGGCCTTGAGGTTTTCACATCCCTAGTTCTTGTTGTTCTGGCTCTTGTAGGTATCAAGGGATAGAGGACTAATCAATTGGGTCTAGATCGAAGCAACAATCAGGAAGTTATCAATTCGTTTCCAACACCGAACATGCAACATTCTTCCCTCATCCGGTGGATCCCGCCCCCACTATCCCAAGAAATAGATAGATGTATGTCATCATTAGATAATCCTCCAATATATATATTCTTTGTCTCATATATTCAATTATTGGATAATACTACACAACCCTATATGATTGGTCTCATATATATAATCTTTGAATAATCCTAACTCCTTCAATATCGCCCGTCTACGTAACTCCATCAGAATAATAAGAAAAACAATGCCATCATTAAGGAAGAAAATGCAATAGCTTTGGGTAATTAAGAATGAATATATTGACTTCAGTGAAAAGAATTCATAAGGTTATCCCCTTTGCAGAGTTAAGGGTGGACCTTTCATATTTTCTTGAAAGCTACTAAGTCATAGTGATTTGGATCTTTTTGCACCTTGGTTACTTTGATCTGCCCCCCTGGATACTGGAACTGCGCCTTGTTCGGGAGATATAAACGCCCCACTCCATTCGATCATAGAGTGTTGTTGCTCGACCCAATGAAATCTTTTGACGATAGGCAAGTGCGCAAATCTCAATATCCACAAGTTGAGTGGGTGAGTTGCTAAAAAGAAGTGTTCCATGGTGTAAATAGTAAGTAATATGAAAACACTAGGATTTCTGGCCCTTTGCAGCACCCGACGTATTGCATATGGTCAATCCCCCAGGCAACTATATTCGCCTTCATTGTGTTAAAGATGTGGTTTGTCCAGGTTTTCAGGTGAAGATCTCTGGAAGCAAGGTGTATCTCGAGAAGGGTATGCAAAGATTTCAGAGATGCTTTACCATCTACCTGTATGACTGTGACCACCAGATTCTGTGGCTCATTATAGCAGAACATCATTGTGTTGTTCATAATCGTACCAACTTGGTGGCCCAACACTTTGATATTTCCTTTCATTTGGTGCAGCTAATATGGAACATAATGTGGGGAGCACTACGACGACGATATAAACATGAGGGATTGGTGTGATTCATTATTGCTCTTCGTGGGGTCATTATGTGAGTGTGATTCAATTCAATTATCCGATTGATTTCAGAGGGATACTAAGTGATTTCTCCCGCTGCTTCTCTGCGAACGAGATCATCGTTGATCTGATCTTTCCGTGTTTCTTAAATCTAGGAAAGTAGATGAGAAGAGATAGAGATTGATGAGAATATCTCTATATATGTGATATAATATATATATATTATAGAGTTTATTATGTTGATTTTCAGGGCTAGGGGCCAATGCTTATGTTCTCCCTTTGGGCCTATAAATTTCCCTCCTCCCGGCTATCGGCATGGGCATGTCTCTAGCTAGCCAACTTCTGTTAGTAGCCTTTCTCTTTTCTCTGTCCCTAAGCCTCTCTCTAAGCCTGTCATTGGGGTTATCCCAAGTGCTCTTGTATTACCACTTGAAATTAAGCAGTAAGTTTCTAATCCTATCTCTAACCCTAATCGGCATGGTTGCCACTCAATGCTTGTTGGTCTTGCTTGCTGGACCTTTATGATGTTATCCCATAGCCTCTATCCGCCCGTCCTGCCTTTCTGGCACTACTATATTGGCTACTTACTAATTCATTGGGCATAAAGAAGCTTCTCTTGGGGAATAGTATGTAGATAAACTTTCAAAGTAGTGGTTTTGTTGGGAAAGAGAGAATGGGTAAGCAGCTACACAAGTGGACTGGTTCAATACTTCTGGGTCAATACATTACATTGGCTACTCCATCAACCTGGATCAATACATCTGGTGGGGGAGGAGACGTAAAGAAAACGACTACTAACTAATATACCTGTTGCCATCAAGAAGCTACGAGACGCTCCCTAGGTGATGGATAGGTCCAGCAACAACTACTCTTGGGGAATAGTTTTTAGAGAAGCAACTTGACAAGTTGTGTCTTTTTGGGGCACATCAATTTATTTCTTCATAAAGTTATTTCTTCGATCTTAACACATTTTCCTTTCAGCGCAAGACTCTTGGGGTTATATAGAGGCAGAGGGATCTAATAAGAAATCATATTAGAATCAGACATAGGCAAGTGATACAGTTTGCCAGTGACAACCCTAGTCCAGTTATAAAGGTGGTCGACCTGTAAACGAAACTTTGTTGTATGACACGCTTATCCCACTCAACGATACATGGGTCAGAACACAGGTAATCAATATTGTCAAGGTGCGATTTGGCCTCAATCAAATCATTGCCAATAAAGCTCTCATTTTTCCACTAGCCAGCAGACACAACCATCCAGTGATGACCCCAGCCCCAGCTAACTTTTCCTCTCCTACCTTTGTATCTTCTTCTGGGACCGGGTAACTAGCACCTGGCTCCGCTCTTGTCTATGCCTCTGTGTCCTATAATGCCTATGCTGGTGGAGCTGGATCTTGACCTGGTGGTGGGTAATGGTGGGTGCTACTAATCAACAACATAATCTACTGAACCAACAACTGTTTCATCGACAACAAAAGAAACAACTGACTCTGCTGGATTTGGAAGGAATGCTAAGCGAGGTACTAGATAAGCTGGATATACTACTGGTGTTGGATCATGCTCACGAAGGTCAGGCTCTTCCTCCCTATCACTAGGGTCAAAATCTAGCTCACGAACAGGCTATGCAATAAGATTTGTCTTCGGTCCTTCCACCCTGCCTTTCTATTGGTATTATCCGCCCGGGTATGGACATAATAGTTTAAGGTTAGGGGCATATGAGTGTTAGCCACCAGGTTATCCAACGACATAATATTCACTAAGTCTTCCAAAGAACCTATAGGGGTGGATTCCTCCATTATGGTGGGTGGCTCCCATATGTGATGGTTCGTTCCCCGTGGTTTGTTCCCCAAATGTGCTGGTCCGTTACCGAAACGTGGTGGTTAACTCCCCATATGTGGTGGTTAGCTTGCTTTGGTTGGCTCTAGCTCTAGATCACCAATGTCAGAATCTTGATCACGAAGGTCAAGATCCTAATCTCAATCTATATACCAAACATCTGGCTCTCTATCATGATCACGACCACGAACATAAGACTCTAGACTAGCATCAGACTCTGAAGAAATTCCAAACCTGGCATGGTGAAAGGAATGAAATTACAAAGTTGGATAGTGAAAGGAAGGATGAAATACCATAGCCTGGTGCTGGATCAACGGTTGCTAAATGAGGTGGTGGATAAGCTGAATCGACAACTTGTTCTATCACCCTTGTATCTGCTTATGTATCTGAATCTGGCTCAGACGCTTCAACTGGTTCAACTGGATCAAAATCATAAGCTTGATCTCAAACATCATAGTCTGGCTCTCGATCATAAGGAGCTGGACCACGATGATAAGCAACTGGATCAGTACTATTGCTAGGCTATGTTGTGCAAGGAGTGAGTAGCTCAGGCAATAATTCCTTTGGGACTGGGTCAGGATCAACCACTGAAACGACTACTTCATCAGCTGGATCAACTTAATCAACAGAATCAACAACTGCATAATCGACATAATCTACTTACTCAATTGTTGGATCAACTGTTGTGGCTGTAGGCTATGTCTCTGTAGGATCTACTGTTGCTGGTATTGGTACTAGATTTATCGATATTGGTCCTGGCTCTCCTGCTACCCTTGCTTCTGTCTTGATATATGCTACTTTCTATGCTCCCTCTGTTACTGTAGCGTAGTAAGCCCCTGTCTCTGCTGCTGTCTTTGCTATTGGATCTTCTACTGGTGACTTAGATACCGGTGGTCGATAAGCTATTGGGTAAGCTACTTAATAAATTACTTAATCTACTGTTGCTGCTGGTGGATCTGGTACTGGACTTGGAACTCGGTCAAGTGCAACTGTTATATGTGTATATATTGACTAAACCTCTGCCTCTGGATATGCTTACTCTGTGACTGGATATGCTATGGGGTATGCTATTGAAGCACTTAGATCTATTGATGCTGCTGGAGGTGGAACATCTGGATCATTCCTAGAAACAGGAACTGCCTTTGGGTCATCTGTAACGGCATAATCACTTGGATCAACAGAATCCACGGCTTAAGCTTAGTCAATAGAATTGACTGCCTCATCTGCTTCATCAACAAGATCAACTTCTGTACCGACTGCTCTATCTCGATTTGGTGGATCTGTATCTGGACAAGATGCTGTCTTTGCTGCTAGATAAGCTGCTACTGGACCTGGATATGGATATGTAACTCGATCACAAAGATAAGACTTTGGATCATGATTTGGAAAATAATCAACCCTAAGAAGGGTGAGGAATGAATCAATTCCTACTATTATGGTAGAATGATACACACCGAGCATCATACATTATAACAAGTAAGCGAGTGGCATCATACGAGAAAGAAAGTGCCATGATACATACATTGGGCATCAGACAGAAGACATCATGCATCATACATAAGACAAGTGAGCATATAGGCTAGCATTACACTGGGAATAACATATGGAGAGCATATAGAATCAGTCCCAACTGGTGAACTTCCACCCTTACTCTTAAGGTAAGTGAAGTGGAAGGCTCTTCCTATGCTGCTGGAGTAGAATATGGAACTGTAAGGTATGCTCCGGGTGAAACAACTGTTGTCCTTGCTTCCTCTGCTTCTGGATCTATAGAAAAGACTAGGTATAGATCTGGAGCTGCTGGATCAACCGCTTCTGGTGGATCAATAAGGTAAGATGGACGAGATGTGGGATTTCTGGCTTTACCGGCGTACTCCTTATTGGTACCAACTTTTATCCCCCTAGTGATGGATCATAAAGAGCCTATGTCTATACTGATGGATTGACCAGTTATGCTGCTCTTGGTGCTTACTCTGTAGCTGGGGCTAGAAGGTATGCTGCTGGCTTAGATGGCTAGCTGGCTATGTTAGCTGTGGCAGTAGTAGTTGGTTGTGGTAATACGNATATATATATATATATATATATATATATATATATATATAGCCCCTTGCCTCCGCTGGTGGAGGTTCTGCTTTTCCCTATACTATTGGTGGGTCTTAATCTTGATCTGCGTTTGCATAATATCTAATTGAATGTGTTGCCATTTCTGCTTCTTTTGATGCCTTAGCGGCTTGTTCCTATGCTACTGAGGCTGGATCTCGATAAGTGTTAAGAATCAAATATCAATATAGCATAGGAAAACCTCAGAAAAAGTACTCTACGCCTTGAAAAAGAGATAATTTCAGATAATAAGCCTCTTCGAGGGGGAAACCTCCTTTTACCCCACTTAAATGTTCAAGTACAAGATGATTCAAAATGAAAATGTCTCCTTGGTATATATAGGAGACTAGGAGGTATAATTACAACTAATGACCTAAAGCCGACATAAATAAAA